>CAJVPS010000862.1:0-19196 GCA_910591765.1 Ambispora leptoticha | reverse complement strand
TCTGAGTAACAATATGCTAAATCTAGATGTATTAAATACATAATAATTATCTGTATATCCAGAGTGAAATTGATCTTCTTAGAAATATAATACAAAGCTAATCTATTATACAGATAGTGCAAAATAAAGATCTAAGCTAAAAGAGATCTAAAGAAAAATAATCCAATCAAAATTATTACATATCCTCCTACTTAAAGTATAATGTTCTCATTATATTCAAGAGCATGATTTTTAAAGATATTAATTTTTTCTATGATATTTTTCAAATTTTCTAGAGATTTTTAAGTTATATTATAAAGAGGATAATCAAGTTATTTAATAAGATATTAGAATTTGTGATAATGAATTTTTTTATCAAGAATATTCTCAACTTCATATTCTTTTTCATTATCTGAGATGATAATTGCTGGTGATGATTGATATCTATTATATTTATCATCAGAATTATATTTTTTTAAAAGTAATACATGAAATACTGAATGTAGTTTCATATTATATAATAATTGCAATTCATAAGTAACAGAAGATATTTTGATAATAATTTTAAAGAAATCTATCAACTTTGATGTAAGTTTTCTAATTATCTTTTATTTATTAACTAGAGATTCTATATTACAAGTAGAAAGAAGAACTTTAACTCCAAGATTGAATTTTTCAAATCTTCTGTGTTAATTTACATATTTTAACTATTTTTCTTGAGCTTCAAGTAATAAATCTTTGACAGTTTTTATCATGATATTCCAATACTCCATGAAATCTTGAGATGTTGCAATATTATTTTGTGAAGACAGAATATTAATTGGTATGTGAGATGTCTGTTCATAATCTAATTCAAAAATTGTATGATCTGTTGAAGAATTTTTATTATTATTATAAGTGAATTCTGCTATAGCTAAATTTTTATTCTATTTATTTTGCTGATAGGTGATGTAAATTCTAAGCATCTTCTTCAAGATTCTATTTAGTTTTTCTGTTTGGCTATCTATTTGTAAATGAAAGACTATAAACATAACGAGTTTGATATCTAGTTATTCAAAAAGTAAATTTTACATCTTTGTCTAATATTATAATTGCAAGTAAGTCATGTAATTTAAAGATGTTTTTAAAGAAAATCTTTGCAATATCAGGTGCAGTTGCTGTGATTGTAATTGATATAAAGTATACTCTTTTTGATAATTTATTTACAAAGACTACTATAATGTCATATTCAGACTTGATAGTTGAAAGTTATATTATAAAGTTCATGATGATGTATTCTTATCTGTATTTTGAAATAGCTAAAGATTATAATAATCCTAAAGATTATTGATTACTACTTTTATTGCACTAATATAATTCATAATTAGTAATATATTTGTAAATACTTTTATTCATCTTTGGCTAATAATATATTAAGATACTGCTATATACATTTTATCTATTCCAATATGTCCAGCTATTGGGGTATCATGAAATTCAAACAAGATTTTTATCTTCAAATTTTTGTTATCTGATATGGTTAAGTAGCTGATATTCTTCAAGTAAAGTAATTCATCTTTTAACTCAAAGTTTTTGACTTTAGTTTATTATTTTGAATTGGTATTGCTGAAGTTCTTCAAGACTTCATATATTTTTGCAAAATATTTATCTGCTTGATACTTCTTTATTAAGTCTTTCTTTTTTATTAGATTAGTGATAATTACTGAAATATTTGCTAGATGTGATTGATATAAGAGTGCATCTGCTATTATATTATTTTTGCCAGGTTTATACTTAATTTCAAAATTACTGGCCAGTAAAGTCTCTAACCAGTATGCTTGTCTCTTTAAAAGATTATATTATATTTTAATGTATTTCAAAAAGATATAGTCTATGATTATTATAAATTTTTGCCCTTCTAAATATGGCTTTCAGAGTCTAATTATATATATAATTGCAAGTAATTTCTTTTCATAAACTAGATAATTTTGATCTGCAAATAAAAGTTTTCTTGACTTAAATGCTATTAGTTAATTATCCTTGCCCTAGTTTTGGCTTAATACAACTCCTATAGTGAAATTTGAAGTATCTGTAATAATTATAAATGGTAGTTTAGGATTAAAATTGATGCTGATGTAAGATATTGCTTTAGTTATTCAAAAGCTTATTGTGTTATTATAGATCATTCATAATCTTTATCTTTATGTAGGAGTGCTACTATTACTAAAAAATCTTTCACAAATTTTCTATAGTAACTTGCAAGATTTAAGAATGAGTGAAGTTCTGATATATTTGTTAGTGCTGATCAATTTCTGATAGCAGCAATTTTTCTTTGGTTAACAGAGATATTATCTGCTGAGATAAAATATTCAAGATATTCTATATATTATTGTATGATATCATATTTCTTCCACTTGGCATACAATTTGTGTTTGCGAAGTATTTCTAAGATAATCTGCAAGTATTGAATATATTCTTTCTTTATTTTACTATATATCAGAATATTATCTAGGTATATAATTATAAATTTGTCAAAATAATCATGAAATATATTATTCATGAGCATTATGAAGATGACAGATATATTGATAAGTCTAAAAGGTAAGATCAAGAACTTATAATATCTATAGTGAGTTCTAAATACTGTTTTATATATATCTTCTTCTGCAATATGAATTTAATAATATTCTGAATATAAGTCTAGCTTTAAAAAGTATTTTGACCTAGTAAGTCTATCTATCAATTCATCAACTCTTGGTAAGAGATAGCAATTCTTAATTATAATTTTGTTTAAAGCTCTATAGTCAATACATAATCTTAATGTATCTTCTTTCTTATATACAAAAAGAACTGGTACTCCAAAGAATGAGACACTTGGGTAAATAAAATCTTTCTGTATCAAATCAGCTAATTATTTCTTGAACTTATCCATCTTTATAAAAAAAAGCCTATAAATAGGTCTGAATAGTGTTTCAGATTCTGGAATGAGGTTAATTTTATGATCAGTTGCTCTTTTGGATAATAACTAATTTGGTAAGATTTCTGGAAATATATCTTGAAATTTTCTTTTAATATCTAATACTTCTAGTAAAAGTAATATTTCTTTTGCTTCTTCTTTATCTTCAGAATTGTTAAGATATATAATGAAGAGTTCTGTATCTGCTGATAGATTTGTAATTTGTTATCTTGATATATAAATTGAATTGCAGTTTGAGCCTAATTTTATTTTATTGTCAGCTTGAACTTTAATTATTTTTAAATCATAGGTAAAGATTATGATATTATTTCTCCAGTTTATAGTGAGATTGACATGAAATAATCAAGATTTACCTAGAATAAGATCATATCTCTATAATTTCAATACCTGTACATTTATCTTATGCATTCTATAGATATCTAACTTTAATTCATTAATCTTTATCATGATGATGATAGTAATCTTTTTGTTATTAGCAAGTTCAACTATAACTAATATAGTCTTCTGCAATTTCACTTTATTCTTTTGTACAAACTTTTCATCAACAAAATTTCTGAATGTGTTATTATCAAGCAATATTCATGCTGACTTTTCATTTACTTGATCATTAAATTTTAATAATCTTTCTTTATTAACTTCAAGTTAAGTAAATTCAACTCTTTCATATAATTGTGAAGATTCTTCTTATTTATCTTTAATATTTGCAATTTTGACCTTTAGCTTGAAATAATAATTCTTTATAAAGTGATCTGGTTTGTCACAGTTATAATATGTGTCTTTGGACTTATTATTCTTCTGGTTATTATTGTTCTTTCTGTTAGTATAGTAACTCTCTGTCTGATTTAATTCTATTAGTATTAGACTATTATTTTGATAATTTCTATATTAGTTCTGTGAGCGATGATTATAATTATTTCTGCTTGATAGATCTATGAATTTATCTTGCTCATATATAATAGTATTATAGTGAATAGCTAACTTTCAAGTATCTTCTAAGATTTCTGATATCTGATAACTTATCTTCATCTTTGTAATAGATTTCAGATCTTTTATAAAATAAATGACTTGGTTTAAATTATCTATATCAGTTATTTAACTAATTATATTTCTAAATTTAATATCATAATCTTGTACTAATTCAGTTTGGCAAAGAAGATATAATTATTTGTGAAGATATTATTAATAATATGATGGTTGAAATATATCTTTAAGAACTGTAACAAAGACATTCCAGTTTTCAAAAGGTAAAATAGTATTATCTAGCTTGACTTTATTAAGATACTAATGTAAAGCTGAATCTGTCAAGAAGGTAGTGATATATTGTATCTGAGTTTTTTATCAGTAATTTCTTGAATCTGGAATATTATTTTAACTTGTATTATCCAAACAAGTACATTTTTATTTGATTCTCCAGAGTAGATAAGTAGTTTTACTGAGAGGTGAAATGCAGGCTTAGAATCAAAGGGACCATCTTCTTTTATAATCTTGATCAATTTAGTGATCCTTGTCATGAATTGTGTGAATTATTCTGTATTTATTCTATATTTATTTTGATAAAATATTATTTATAATAAAACTAAGATATGTATATGTGAAATATATATAATATGTAATATGTAAGGTATTAGAGTATGAAGTTTGTAATAACTATGTCTGCTGCTATCAAGTTGTAAGATTATTTTATTAATGATTATAAACAAGATAAAATATAATATAAATAAGTTTTAATTTTATAACTTATGATTGTTTTTATTATTTAAAAGTATTCAAATCTGAAGTTAAAGATACAGAACAGAGAGATCTTATTTATAAGAAAGAAATAAATACAAAATGCAAATAAATTAATAATGGATTTCTAATTTAAATTACATATAATTGAACAGAATTAATTAACTTAATTTATATCTTCAGAGAGCAACTAATCATAATCCAATAATTAATGATAATTATAAATAATAATAAATAATAATATAAATAATGATAAAAGAAAATAAGTAAGAAAATAAAGAATTATTAAAAGAAAAATATTAATAATCTAAATTAATAATTGTAATACACATTATGATTATCTGAGTGATAATATGCTAAATCTAGATGTATTAAATACATAATGATCATCTGTATATCCAGAGTGAAATTAATCTTCTTAGAAATGTAATATAAAGCTAATCTGTTATACAGATAGTGTAAAATAAAGATCTAAGCTAAAAGAAATCTAAAGAAAGATAATCCAATCAAAATTATTACAATTATTCTTTTTATTTTTATTTTTATTTTTATTATTATTATTATTATTATTATTATTTTTTCTTTGTTATTATCTTTTTTTCTTTATTAATATCTTTTTCTTCTTTATTATTATTATTATTATCAGCTTTTTTTCTTCATTATTATTATATAATCAATAATATTTTTATTTTTTAGTTAAATTTTAACTTTTTTTATATTAAATATCTTAATTAGAAATATTATTTCAATTAATTATAACTTGTAATAGCTAATTAAAGAATTATAATCAATTATAATAGCCAATCAGAAAATTATGACCAAGTTATAATATTATTTTTAATTTTGATATTAAATTAATAAATTCTTTTTCAAATAATTCTTGCAAGTTATTAAATGAATAATATAATTTTTTATTAATATTATTTAGTATCTGTATTATTTTTCTTTTTATTAGTTTTGATAAAGTATTTATATTTATTTTCTTTTTAATTTATTATTTGTTATATTTCAGAATAATACTTTTATATTTATATAATAAAAATTTGAAATACAAACTATTACTAATAGATAATTTATTTAATATTAATATTAATATCTATTATTTTTAATTTAGTAATATATAATATAGTAATAGTAATCTAAAGATAAATTCAAATATATAATTACTATTAAGATATTAATAATTTAATAAGAAATTTATAAATATATATTAAATAAGAATAAAAAATTAAACTTTTTTTATTATTATCATTATTTACTATACAAGATAAATAAAAATAATTAAGTTAATTATTTTTTTTATTTTTTTAATCAAGATAAATTCTATTTCTTTAATATAGCTATGATTAAAATAAATTCTTCATTCTTATTTTTTTTATTCACAATATATTTATAATCAAAATAAATTATCTATTCTTACAAGATAAACTTTTCATTTATAATATATTTATATTTAAGAATAGATTCTATTCTTATAATGAGACTTATATTTTACTAGTTAGTAAACTCTTTATTCTTATTAGTTATATATAATAAAACTTTATTATATATAAAATAATAAATTTTTTATTTTTATTATTCATTATTATATAATTATGAATTAAAATTGATAAATAATTTTTTTATTTTTATTTTTTATTATAATATAATTATAAATTAAATAATACTGATTTGATAATAATCATTCTCTTGATTTTTATTATAATAAATTTAAAATAAATTTCAATTAGAATAATTTTATACTTATTATTTATTTGTAATTAATATCAAATTAAAATTTTATTATAAAAAATATATTATATATATAAAAAATATTAAAAAATATATACAACTATATTATTATTATTATGAAATAAAATTTATTAGTAATATTATAATTAAAAATACTATAACTATTCAAATTTTTTAATTTCTTTTAATAAATTAAATATATTATCTTTTTTTTATAAAGAAATTTATTTAATTATAATTAAGTAAGATATATCAGATATTAGAATAAATTTTTTTTATATTAATTATTTTACAAATATTAAGAATTTAATAGATATTTTGCTATATTTATCTTTATTTTTAAAATATTCATAATATTCATATAATGAATTTCTATCTATCAAAATTTTAATTATATATTGAAATTCTAATAAATAAAAATTTAAGACTTTATTATTTATATATATATTATTTATTTTTATAAATATTATGATATTCGATAGACAGTTATATAATAATTTATATAATTTTATCTACTT
Source organism: Ambispora leptoticha (assembly GCA_910591765.1). Taxonomy (NCBI): domain Eukaryota; kingdom Fungi; phylum Glomeromycota; class Glomeromycetes; order Archaeosporales; family Ambisporaceae; genus Ambispora; species Ambispora leptoticha. Next base: position 12,284 of record CAJVPS010000862.1, on the reverse strand, counting down.
ATTATCTTATAACTGAAATCTAGTAATTCATAAAAAAGATTATTATATTTTAATACTAGATTTTTAAAAGAGTAAAAGTTTAATATATTATAAATAAAAGATAAGAGAAGAATAATATCATAAGCAAAAAGCAAGAAATATAGTTTATTAAGATATTGCAGATTAAAAATTAATAAAATATATAGAAATTTGATATAAAAAAAATTAAGTAATAATATATATATATTTTATCCAAATCTAAAAGATAAATCTTATCATATTTTAAATATTTAATAATCTTATAAAAAATAATTCAGATTATTATTGATAATATTTTTACAAAAACTTTAAAAAGCATGATTATGATATTTTACTTAATAAATATAGATATATATTCATTTATATAATTAAAAGAATTTGAAATATATATATATAAAATTATTAAATATAAATAATTATATTATAAATAAGAAGTATATGAAAATTTAAAGAGAAAAAAAATATAATTTAATATTAATATTAATAAATAAAGATATTCTAATATTAAATATAAAAAGAAACTTATCAAATATAGCTTATTCTATAAATATAATATAATAAAATTGAAATTTAAAAATTTTTATCCTACAAATTCATTTTATTAATATTTAAATTTAATTTATTATTTATTAAATACTTTTAAAATAATTATTTTTAAATTTAATATATAATTAAATAAAATATAGTAAAATAAATCATTATTACTTTCACTGAGAACTATAAAAAAATAAGAAAATAAAAAAATAAATATTATATAAAAATTATTTATATATAATAATAGAGAAAAATAAAAAAATGAAAAAAGTTAAAATAAAAGAAAAGAAATTTAAGATAGAAAAATTATTATTATATAAAAGTTTATAAAGAATAATAAAAATAATTATTTCTTTTTTTCTTGAATTTATTATAAATTTACTATTATCACAAAGTATTACAATTTTAATACTAAAGTTTTTTAATTTAAGTTAATTAAAATATTAAATATTTTTGATCTATTATATCTGAAAAAAAAGAATAAAATTAAAATATATTTTTAATTAGTAAAATTAAAATAAAATCTTAACAAAACTCAAATTATCTTAATATTAAATAAATAAATAAATAAAAATAAATCCTTTAACTAGTCAAATATCTTCAATCAATTCAAACCCTTTTATTAATTTATTCTAATTTCAAGCTCTTTAATTAATATAATATATCTAATCTAAGAAGAATTCTAATTATATAATTAGAATTCTTCTCAGAAAAATATAAAAAAAATAATTAATGATTACTATATATTAAAAATAAGAATATATAATAAATACTTTCTTACTATTTATATATAATATATATATATTATTATCTGCAATTTATCTTAATATCTCAAATCTTACCTAATTTTTATTCATCTATTTACTAACTAAACCAAGATAATTTGAGTTGATAAAGTATTACTATAACTTTACTAATAGAAATGTATCTACAATTTTATCTCTTGTTTCTCAGGAGGTATATTAAAAATTAATTTATATAATAAGTCATAACATATTCAAACCAAAAAAGACAAAAGATCAGCAAGATTTCAAAATGTCAAAGAATTATGCGACAAATTAAATAAATAATAGTATCTTTGAACAAGAATTCAAAAAAAAGAAAATCACTATTATATAATGAAATATCTGGCTATTATATAATGAAATCTATTATATAAATTTGTGGTAACGGAGATCGTGGTGGTATAAATGGTAGAAAAAAAAATTCTGGTGAAGGTGAAGAAGAAGAAGAAGATGATGATAAAAATGGTGGCGAAAATGGTGATGATGAAGATAATGGTGAAAGTTCTAATGGTAATGGTGGTGATAATGTTGGCAAAGGTGGTGATGATAGTGTCAGCAAAGATGATAATGATAATGATGATGATGGTGATGGTGGTGGTGGTGATGTTGTTAATGATGTCGATGATATTTTTTTAATTCTTTTGTTATTGTCATATTTTCTCAAATTATATTTTTTATTATGATCCTTATTGTTATTATCATTATCGTCAAGTTTTATTTGTAAAGAAGACTTAGCATCTTTCAAAGATTCGATTGATTCTTTGAGTTCATCTTCTTGAGAAAGAACATATGGTTCAACCCCAGTTGGAATATAGTATACTGCAAATGGAATGAGGACCGACCCCTGAGCATATGGATACATCTTTTTTTTAAACTCGTCAAAACTACATGAAGGCTGTTTTTTTGCTTATAAATTGGCTGAATATTCATAATTTGTCAAGGCTGCGTATAATTGTCACCTCCCCTTTCTACTTGTGACCTTGCATGAATTTTCAAAGCAATGTCTGAAAGACCAACAGTTGGCATTGTTGACATTTCTTTAATTAATCTCTCTTTAGCCTCCCATGTAATTAATACGGGAAATGTATATTGCAATTTTTTTCGTACGCGTTCTGAATGTTTTTGCGCAAGTGAATTAAAACCCGGATGTAACTGTTCAATTTCGAATTTTCTTTTTTTAGGATTTTCTGATAGTTGAATTAGAGGTAAAGATTCTGCTGATAAAGGTGGAATAATTTGAGATAAATATAGACGGAGTGTTTCATTTGATGAAGATGATGACGACGAAGATGGAGATGATAATGAAGACAGAGAAGATAACAGAGAAGGAGATGAAGACGACGATGACGATGAAAACAGAGATGGAGACGAAGACGACAATGATAATGGAAACAGAGATGGAGACGAAGATGATGATAATGGAAACAAAGATGGAGACGGAGACAACGATGACAATGGAAACAGAGATGGAGATGGAGATGGAGAGTTACTTCTGTTATTAGATATTTCTTTAGATGTTTTTGTGCTTAATATTTCGTTTAAGAAAGATGCTGCTGAAGAGCTAGATATTAGGTCCGATACAGATTCTTGTTTCTTTGATCTTTTGAGTTGAACCATTTCTTCTTTAGTTAAAAAAATTACAGGTGGAATTAATACATTAGGCAGAATTGACATCATTCCTTGTAAATCGTTATCCGATGAGGAATCAGAATTATTGGATTTTTTGCAATCTATTAATGGTATAATATTTTTAAAGTCAGTGGCTGCCAAAAGTTTTGCATCACGCGAATAAAAAAATAAAAAATGCAATATTTTATGTTTCATATGTTATTTACATGTGAAGTCAAGTGTATTCAAAAAAGGAGAATCTTGATTATCTTTAAACTCGATATAGATCACAATATATTATATTCATTATAATTTTGTATTTATTTCTTTCCAAAAGTGGTGATGCGTTACTTTTGATCAATAATCTATTTAAATGTAAGACTATATAAAATATACAAAATTTCATAACAAATCTTATTTTGTATGCTATATAAAAATTATACCTACGAATATAATCTTTCATTTTATTTAAAAAAATAATAATTAAATCAATATGGGTCACATTACTATGAACAAAGATCACGAATCTCCGCCCTTCTTGATGAAGGATTTTCCTTCTATAATATTGCATCAAAAGAAAATGTCGCATAATCTTCTATTATCCATCTTAAAAAAAAACTCGAAACAACTGGTTCCATAAAAGATTTACCAAAATCTGGTCATCCTCGAATTTTAACTGAGTGTGATGAGCGTAATATTATACGATTTATTTCAAGTGGCGAATGTTCAAATGCTATGAAAATTCAAAAAAAAATTAAAAAACAATAATAAAATTAATATAAGCAACAATACTATAAGAAGAACTTAGGTTTTTTGTTCCAACTTTGGTGTTTGCTCTTTTAAAATGCGTTTGACCTGCTTTTTTAATACGTAGACATGGTTTATCTGCAAGAGTTAAACGAAAGAAGCCTTATTTAAGTAAAAAAAACATCAAAAATTACGTTTAAAATTTGCAAAAGAACATAAAGATTGGCAAATAAAGGATTGGAATAAGGTCCTTTGGTCAGACGAGTCAAAATTTATGTTATTCCGATCAAATGGTCATGAATATTGTTGGAAATATAAAAATGAACCTCTTAATGACCATCTTGTAAAACCTACAGTTAAATTTGTGGTGGTAGTATTATGATTTGGGGTTGTTTTTCTTCTTTTGGGGTCGGAAATATCGTAAGAATTTATGGTACCATGGATTAAGAATTATATCATGAAATATTAACGGATGACTTATTGGGAACCATCGAGTACAACGAATTGGATAAAAATAATATTATTTTTATGCAAGATAATGATCCGAATCATGTGGCTAATAAAACGATGGAATGGTTTGATGATAATGGAATTAATGTAATGGAATGGCCCCTAATTTAAATCCAATTGAACATCTCTGGAACGAGGTAGATAGGCATCTGAAACAATTGGACATCCCAATCAATAATCAAGATCAACTGTGGGACGCTATTCAACAAATTTGGATAATGAATTTATAACTCGGAGTATGCCCGAGCGAATGGATGATGTAATTAATGCTAAAGGAGGGTATACTAGGTGGTAAAGAATGTTTTGTTTAAATTTTATTAGATTTTAATTGTTAGTTAGTTGGCAATAGTATTTTAATTTTTATATTTTAAATCAATCAAAAGAAACGCATTACGTAAAATTGCGTAAATCTCTTTTTTTTTGTTATTACGATAATAATTACCTATAAGATTATCCCTGTATGTTTTTTAAGATTCGCCGATTATGTATTAGTATGTTTAAATTTATGAATTTTCAATGTATGTGCGCAAAGTTATTGGATGATGCAAAACATTTGGCAGCCACTGTATATATAACCAGGGCTGGCAATTTTTCGTTATCAAGTTCGTTATAGCTGTACTTTCTATTCTGACTTATCCAGATCGTCGGCTTAAACAAGTTGCCAAACCAGTAAAGCAAGTCGATGACCAAATTCGGCAACTGGTGCACGATATGGCAGAAACAATGTACGCTGCGCCTGGCATCGGTCTGGCTGCAACTGTGAAAATTTTTTGGCAATTTGTCAATATACCGTTTTTTGGATCAATAAAGTGGCATTTAGCTTTTGTCGCATAAATACTCGTTTTCTAATACTTTTTGATAAATGTATCCCCAAATTGTTTATAATCAAATCATGTGCGCTTTTTTGCTTTACCATTTGGTGTAATCAGAGCTACGTAGCGACCAAGATTATATTATCCACCCTTTACTGATTTAATTATCATATTTCAATTCCATTTATAACAACGGCAAAAATTAAATTGCCCAATTGCATCTTCTCTCTGACGATTTCAAATACATGTACCATCCTCCCTTTGCTGAATTTCGATACCTCTCGAATACTTTTTTACCATCTTTGTGTACGCCAATGCCATTTCGAATTTACATTGTCATTCATTCTCTAATACAGAAGAAGAAAAGAATTATTTTTTTAGTCATGCAAAAAATAGCCTTGATAATATTTTTAAATTAGCAAATTTATTAAGAAAAATTGCGCGAGTTCAAAAAGGATATGATTTAAATAATAGTTTGCGAGATAGTTTATTAGACACAGGTTTTCAATTCAAATGATTAGCTTACAATCGCGATAATCCTCGTGAGTGAATATTATTTGATAACCATGAGGAAAAGGACCACATTAGCATGTTAAAAGCTTTTTTCTCATCTTTTTGCGTCCAATACCTTTTTGATAACAGAGCCACAATACATTTTGGTGATGAAAGGGGAGTTATTCGAATTACTTCTTTCCTCACATTTATCTATATCGTGGATGCATGTTTCGTGTTAAGAGTTTTGTGAAAGAAAAAAAAGAAGTTAGTGAAGATGAATTCTATTTGTTCTAAATGTGGATCATCAATCATTTTCTGTTTGGTGCTATACAAAAATTTGTCAACCGACCTAATGAAAATTTACAAAGATGTGTTCTTTTCGGCTTTTCCAGTTGTTGGTCGGGTCGAATTAGTCACCAACGAATCCTTTGTCCGGCAATTAGTTAATTTCGGCATGATTTCGTCGATGCAGGGAGAACTAGCTAATTCATTGGATATGTCGTTCGATATATGGTCATTCTCGAGTTCGACATTTTAATTTGCTCGCCTTCACCAATTAAAAATTTGGTTGCAACTTATGCTCTGTGATAGCACCTTGAAATTGGTTTGAAGGATTCGGACCAGATGTATAGCATAGGTTACGACCTCTTCTTGCTGCAAATTGTAATTTACTTGTTCTATGCAAAATAACGTATTTTTTTTCGTGTTCCATTTTCTTATACGGTTCACTATGTATATATTTTTGTTTGATTTCACCTGGTGATCGTAGAAATATTGCTCCACAAAGTTGCCGTTCACAAAAGTTGGCCGTTAATTTTCATTGTACGTGAGATCATTCCTTGCGCTATCTCGTCTCCCAGTTTAAGTTTATATTCTTCCTTTGTGGTTTCATTATTTTTGAGGTTGATTTTGTGGGTTCTTTGTTCACCAGTTTCTTTCGTTATTATATATCTTGAATTATCAGATTAGGATATGCATCTTTTGGTTTGCGTAGCTTGTACTTGGCGATTCCTTCTTTTACCATCGCCGGCTTCGTTGTTGCTTTGATTCTTCTCGTTGAATCTTTCATCAAGGGGCACCAAATTGTTAGCTGGATAAGGTTTTTAGCAGAATTAGTGTCATACGAACTGTTTATATATTGTTCTCATAATGATACAATGATCTTTATAAGAATGATGCATTATAAAGAAATAATCAATATCGATATTGTCATATATAAAATTATCTTTGTTAGATTGGCACGGGTTGGTCGGTAGTTATTCGGATTTGCACAATTTGAATTCTATTTTTATCATAGATCTCAATTACTTGAGAAACCCGAGAGGAACCAATAATCATATTTTTGTAAAATGGAATCTATTGTAAATTTATTCAATGAATTAGAAACCAATTCAACCGATGAACGAAGAGAAAAATTCAATATACTAAAAAATTTGATACAAAACTCTTGATAATGTTCATCAGTATCAAATATTTTTGTTTATAGAAATCCCTATAATCGAATTTAATTATTATATCAATTTTTTTAACAATAACAAATATAATTTCACAAATATAATTTCGAGTTATTTTTAAACTCGTCAAACATACCTATGAATTTTCTTTTTAAGGGAAGTATTAAAACAAGACAAGTTATTTAGCTAATTTAGTCATAATACATTATATTTGATTGGTGATACATGATTTGTAAAAAATAATTGCCAATCTATTCACATAATAAATAATAAAAATACTCTTGTAAGTAAAAAAAATTCTTGCTAAATGAAATTTACCTTTCTTCATAATATCATTTCTTTCTGTTCTTCCTTCTAACATTATTTTCATTTTTTTATACTCTTTGGAATAATATAATTTATGAGCTTCTTGAGCATTCTTAAAAATATTAATTATATCTAATATATTATAATCAGATATGAGCACTCTAACCTGCCAAAACAACATTCTCTAATTTAATATGATTTATATTTTCTATGTATTCTATAACTTAATTTATAATTTTTATATTTTCTAATCTGAATTATATAGTTATTCTTTGACTCTTGCTACTTTATATTGAATTTTCATGAGTATTTTTTTAATATTGATAAAGTATTCAAACTTTTTCTCAAAGAATTTGATAAGGAATAGATATTTATTAATAATATATAGACTAGAATTAATAGAAATAAATTATTAAATAGAAGTGAGTAGAAAATATATATATATATATAAACTCTTAAAACTCTAATAATTGAGTGGATATAAAGTTAGTATTCTTTTTGACAAACTTTGAATAACTTGAAAGCATTTTTCAATTAAGTATAAGACTAGAATTAAAATTACTTGATTTGTGAACAAGATTTGAATTGAAAATTATAAAGATTTCTCTATTTATTCTTATTCAATTGAAGAAAGTAATATATAAAAATGATCAAGATTTATTAAAGATATGATATCTAATAAAGCTATAAAAAAGTATAAGCCCCTCCATAATTACTAATATAATCTGAAAATAACTTTTCAAATTATATAAAAACTCTAGTATAGAATATCTTAGAACTTAGAAAGTTATATTAAATTGAAACTTATAGTTTAATAATCTCATATCTTATCAGAAATATTAATTTAAATATTAATATTCAGGATATATATAAGTTTTTAATTCAAGTTAAATACTTTTTTATTTAAATATTATATCAAGAATTATATTTTACAAGTTCTATATAATTAGAGAATCTAACATATTATAAATAGTTATTATTAATTGATTTTACTTATAATATTAATAAGTATAGTTAATACTTATTTATAATTTATATTTAGGATAATTGTGAATATTAATATATATATATTTTTTCATTAATAATAAAAATAGTATAGTAATTATGGCAGAATTGAAAATAATCTACTCTTTGATAAAGATCAAGATATACAGTGCTCGTCATAAATAACAAAAATTTAATTTGACGTAAACTGTATATATAAATTTTCCAATTGTGTACCCCCAATAACATCAGCTTTTAATGACAGTTTGTTTACATGTGTAACTTAAAAACAAGCTACAAAAAAAATCCTTCCCTATTTAGTCTCCATCACTTTTTTTTATTGCAAAATGGACAAGATCTCTCTTGCTGACCAATGAAAGACCGTAAGTAAGCTTTGGAGCCATGGCATTCATGACACCCTGATTCTGGTGAAATTAAGTGATACCCCCCTTTCTATAATATACAAGTATATTACTCAACTAAAAAAAAATCATAAACTTGAACCTATTTCACGTCCTAGATGTCCAACAATCTTAACTTCTCCAAATCGTCGCATGTTAGGAAGAATTATTCAAAATGATCAATACCTTACCTGCGAAGAAATTGTCATTAAGCTTAATAGTATGGTTAAAATATCAGCATGAACAGTAAACCATGAACTTAATAGGCTTGGTTACCACTCAAGTCACCCCAAAACAGTACCTTTACTTATCAAGAAACAATGTGAACGCCGTGTGGAATGGACAACTGCTCATGCAAGGCAAAACTGGAAAAATATTGTATTTTTGGACGAAACTACATTTCAGATATTTTATAACACTATAACTGCATTCTACAAGGCTGGTACAGATATTTCATAAAAGAGGATTCCAAAACATCCTGCAAAAGTTCATGTATGGGGCACTTTCTCAGCATGAGGAATGATTGGTTTTCATATTTTCACTCAGAATATGGATGAATTGCTTTACCATGATATTTTAACTAATAATCTTTTTGAGAATGCATCTAGAATCATGCTGTTATGCTGGGTCTTCCAACAGGATAATGATCCAAAGCACACAGCAAAAGAAATGGCAGAACTCCTTCATTGTCAAGTCCTAAAGATTCTCGATTAGCCCTTCTATAGTCTGGATTTAAACTCAATAGAGAATTTATAGGCTATTATCAAGAAAAGGGTAGAGAAATGAGTGAATAAAATAATTAGAAAGAAAAAAAAAATCAGCATTATGGACTGGTATGAGATAATTCGAGAAGAATGGGAGGATATTTCTGTGGACCTATGTCTTAATTTGGCAAACGGCATGTCAGTGCGGTTAAATGATATTATTGAAAATAATGGGAAAAAAATCGATCATTAGTATATATAATTTTTTTTTATAGATACTATACTGATGTCATTGTAAAACTGCAATCCAAATAAATAAATTTTGCGAAATTTATATTCGAAAAATGATTCTCATTATTTATGATGAGCACTGTATATTAACTGATCAGTATAGTATAAAAACTAATAAAATTATGATAATCTTTCCTAATCTCTATGTAAAAGAATAAAAATATAATATTCTTCTATATACTATTATATTATTTAAATATAGATTAAAAATATCTATTATAAATTAACTCTTAATAAAATGATTCAAGTAATGTACAAAAAAATTCAGATTAGTTATGAAATACTTGTTCAGAACATGATAATTATATATTTTTTATAAGTTAATACCAAATATATTTCTCAAAATTACTTAAAGAATTTAAAAAAGTAGGCATTCTAAATGTAATAATATTATTTTTTTTCTTTAAGTAACTTTAATAAATTCTTTTGAGTTTTATCACAGTAAACTCAAAATAAGAACTTCTATTATATATAATATTATTGATAGATTAATTTTTTATTTTTTTCTCTAATTTTTTTGATTTTTCTTCTTATTATTTATTATTTATTTTTTCTTCTCTTTTTTTCTCATTATTCATTCTTTATTTTTCCTTTTTTTTTTCTTTTTATCATTTATTTTTTATTTTTTCTTCTCTTTTTCTTCTCATTATTCATTATTTATTTTTTATTTTTCTCTTTCTTATCATTTATTCTTTATTTTCTCTTATTTTTTTCTTCTTGTCATTCATTTTTTATTTTTTCTCCTTTTTTTCTTCTTATTATTTATTTTTTATTTTCTTTCCTCTTTCTCTTTATTATTTATTCTTTATTTTCTTTCTCTTTTCTCTTATTTGTTCTTTTTTTCATTATTTTTATTTCTTTTTACTTTTATTCTTCTCTTTTATTTTTTCTTTTTATTATTTTTCTATTTTTTTTCTTCTTATTATTCATTTTTATTTTCTCTTTTCTTTTTCTTATTTTTTATTTGCTCTTTTTTCTTCTTATTATTTTTCTTTTTTTTCTTCAATTCTTCTCTTTTATTTCTCTTCTTATTATTTTTTTTCTTTGTTTTTTTTTATTTTTTTGATTTTCTTTTTTCTCTTCCTATTTATTATTTTTTTTATTTTAATTTATTTTTACTTTTTTAATATTTTTAAATATATATTATATAATCTTGAAACTTAATGAAAAAAAGAAATAATGGTAAAAAAGTTATCATCAATTTTCACATAAAAATAATATTTATTATTAATATAAATCTATTAGTTCTTGCCAAAATTTACAAATTTCTTTTTCTAATTCAGAAGCTTATTATAGAAGAGATATATATAATCTTGAAATAATTGCAAGAAGAAAAAAATATACTAAATCTCTTGATTACAGAATGTGATTATAAATTCTTTAATCATTATTTCCTATCTTATCACTATATTTTTCATATATAATTCTGTAGTAATATTAATATTCTGATATCAGAAGTATAGAAAAGTTTTCAAAAAACTTTTAAGAAAAATGATTTGAAATATATCAGTCTTATAGTTTAATGAAAATATTATAATCTCAATCATAAATGAAGATAATTATAGAAAAAAATTATTTAATAATAAATAAAATTATTTAAAAGAGCAAGAGATTTATATTATTATTTAATAAATCAGGATAATATAGAAAAAGTGATAAGATTTATTGAAAATTTAAAAGAGACTTTAATATCTGTTCTTTAATAAGAAATATTTTATTATAATACAAAAAAATAATAATTTTAATTCCTCCTCTCTTATTTTTATACTTATATATATTTTTAAGAATATTTAATATATAATAAAATTTCTATATTTATATAAAATTTTTAAGTAAATAATAAAATTTTAAGTAATAATTAATTATAAGAAGATCATAGAGATTACATTTAGAGCTTATTTTAATAATAAATTAATAATTAAATTTTATATTGTTAAATTAAAACAAAAAGTTACTAATATATAATTTTATTAAATCATATAGTCATGTTATTAATCAGATTTTAATTTATAAATTAAATAGTAAGATTATGTAAATTATGTGTTATCAATCAAATATGATATATATATGACTAAACTAGCTAAACAACTTGTTTTGCTTTAATAAATCTTATTAAATTTTCTTTTTTTTAGTCTTTATTTATTTATACATATGATAGGACAAGAATATATAATTTATTATATATAAAATAATCAAAATTAGAATAATTAAAGTATAATTCATTATATAATCAATTTTCTTAAATTTTTAGAATTTACTTTTAATTATTTTTATGTCTAAAGATATGTTAAGTATAGTATTTATATGATATATATAACTAATATTTATTTTAAATAATAATCTGTCACTTATTATTACAAGCTGATAAAAATTTTTCAGCTAATTAATGTAACAATTTTGATTGAGTTATCTTTCTTTAGATCTTTTTTAGTTTAGATTTTTATTTTACATTATCTGTATAACAGATTAGCTTTGTATTATATTTTTAAGAAGATCATTTTCACTCTGAATATACAGATGATCATTATATATTAAATACATCTAGATTTAACATATTATTACTCAGATGATCACTATGTGTATCACAATTACAAATTTAGATTATTAATATTTTTAATTAATTATTTTCTTTATA
>CAJVPS010000861.1:0-19206 GCA_910591765.1 Ambispora leptoticha | reverse complement strand
ATAATGAAACAGAATGAAAAGATAAGATATAAATTCTAAAAAGAAAAAGATAAGAATAAAAATAAATGAAATCTGTTAATGAACCATTTCTGAAGCATTTCTGAACTATTATTAAACCGTTTGTGAACTGTTATTGATTTTGAGGTTAATTACTCATTGATGATCTTAGAACATTGCAAAAACATTGTTGAATTGTGATTGAATCCATAACTGATATACCAATTATATTATTCGGGATCACATATTATCCAAAAATCAATTGATTGGTCATATTTTCTAAGTTTGAAAAATTATGAAATTAAAGAAATTTATGTTACTACAGTAATACTGATCTTAAACTTGGGATGGTAATTGGAAAAGATATAATAAAGGATTTTTATCGTGGGAAAAATATAAAAAGCGAAAACTTAGAAAAAATAGACACCTGGATAGATCATAGATAGATTTTTCTCTACTAAGTAATGGGAAGGAACTGTCTTTTATAGGTTAGGGCCTGGCAGGCTAAATAAGCAGGTAATGGTCTTTTCATTGCTTTTTCTCCCTTGAAACAACTGTTACTCTAGTATTCATTATATTAGTTAGCCGGTCCCTTATTCTCAATATTCATTTTACAAAAATAAAGAATTATGCTTTGACCTTGTTTAATTATGCATTGCTGAGTAATTTTTCTTCGTTATCTGACTCCACCAATAGTTGAATCTTGAATCTTAATTGTGTAGTTAGTGTTATCTAGCTTGCATATCTGATTTTTCACATACATGTATATCACCTTTTTTACCCACAGTTGAGCCAATAACAATTCCCTCAAAAGCCTGACTTTACCAAAGATATGCCAGCTTTATGAACTCGGTGAAACAGATGATTCTTATTATCTGTATTTTAGTTGCAAATAATGATAAACAAACAATTATGTCTGGCTTACAGAGGCTTCATTACTTTAAAAATAATACATTATGGAGTTTAGAAAATTTTCTATACTGGAGTTTATTCTATACTCATAACTTTGGAAGTAAAGATAATGAATATCGTATTTACAAGATGTATTTAGAAAATATTCATAAAGATCCGGATCTAATAAAATCTTGTGATAATGAAACAGTTCAAAAGTCAGCAGAAGAGGCCTTAGAGAAATTTACAGTTTGTAAACTTTATTTTATCATAAAGATTTTAACCAAGAGGGGCTAGGATACGTCTGACAGCCCACTGGACACGTCTGGTAGGACATCTTAGGATAAGTCTGAATTAGTTAAAACTATTGTGATATCACAAATTTGCTATCACAAATTTGCTACTAATTTAATCTAGAGGTGCTAGAATACATCTGACAGCCCACTGGACACGTCTGGTAGAGTACCTTAGAATAAGTCTGAATGAGTTTTTTTTTTACTTTATTCATTTAGAATGAAATAAATTCAGCTCAAATTAATGACCTTTGGAGAAAGTGTCTATCCTTTATAGAAACTTTGAAGAAAGCAATAGACCTTAATGCTGATAAGATAGCTTTCCAAGTGGTGGGTTACATGATAACCTCAGCGATACAATATTTAATATTACTCAAGATTAATTGCGATTTGGTTTTGATATTATATTTAAATCTTCATATTTTTTGTTTTAATTGAGTAAACTTAATAATGAATATTGGTAATATTGTTAGAGCGTAAATGGTCTTATTTTCCTGAGGAAAAGTCACACGAGTTACAACCAAAAAAGAAAAAATTAACAATTTTTCTGAAGAGACAAATGATAACTATAATGGTAAAAAATCTCTCACAGTAATGATATGCTTTATTGTTTTTAACTCACCTTTTTGTACTTTGTAGTCTATTTTCAGATAGAAAATAAATTAGATATTTGACTAGAAATTAGATTAACGAAGCTAATTATTTGCATTTTAATGCTTTTAGAATGATAGTTCTGAAAAGAAAGAAGTCCAGAGGGATACTATATTAAATAAATCGATCAAAATTATTGATGACTCAGACAGTGACACTGAATCAATTAATGGAGATAAGGGTGAAGAAGAAATTAAGATGCTTATACAGGTATTTATTTATTTGCTACTCTTAATGTTTTTTATATAACTAATAATAATTATTTAATTTTTCAGGATGAGATAGACATCCGTAACAAATTACTCAAGATTCTTACTGTATGTCAAAAAAAAGATAAAGAAGATGGAAAAGATTTTTTGATATCAATATGCCTTAATAATATTATAAATTTATCAGACAATAAAACATATAAACATGTTAAAAAGTCCTTGAATAAGGATCAAATTTCTTGGCTTGAAGGGGTCCTCCAAAAAAAATATTTGGAAACCTACTTCAGAATTTACGGAATATATCAACTAATTCATGGAAGAAACCTGTACTTGAACTAATATTTCAACAATTATTCACAAATTCTGTGTTACTGGGAGATTTGATTCTTTTTATCACGAAGCACATGATATTTCTCAGCATATACTAACACATTTGTAAGTATTCTTATGTTGATAGTTAATATTAATTAAAATTCCTTATGATTAATTTTTTCAAAAATAGTTCTTTACACTTAGAAGCACTTATGAGAGTCAAGTACAAAGGCCTCAATTTAAAAAGAACTTATGCTATAGATACAATAATTTACATTTTAAATAGGTTATTTAGGATGTACCAAGACGAGTTGGATGTTGCTTGGTAAGTATCAATCTAAATTTTAAATTTTAAATTATAACCTTACTAATTAATTGATTTCTTTAACTAAGGATTGAACAAGTTACTCCAGATACAAAAAAAACATAAATTTGATGGGTTATATAAAGTTATTAGCACAAGAGGCAAAGGTTAAACTATCATCATTATTAAATTTTCACGTGAAAGAACAATTCTCATGTTCAAGAGAGATGATGATTCGCTTAAGCTTTGTCAAAATGCTATAAGAACCTTAAATGTATTGTTAGGAAAGGTACTCAAGGAGCATACACGTATCTACTTAGTGCAGTCATTTGATAAGTAATTATAATTAGGAGTTAGATCGTATAAAATTACTTTTTTTGATATATGTTTCTTTATAGACGGATTTGTTAAAATTAAGTATTTAGTTCGGCCACTACCAACAATTTATATGTTACAACAATTTGGATGTATCAAAATATCTGCTACCTTTGGTGATTTCAAACAGTTTTCAAAAGACATGATATACTTGATGGATTGGCAGGTAGAGTATTGAACATGTTGATAGCTCTATCAAATAAATAATAATTTTTTTTTTACAGACAGATATCTTGTCAACAGCTAGAGCAATAAATAAAGCAATCATGAATTTTATGAAAAATAATAATAATATTTGCATAACTTCAGTGAATGATACTTCATGGAAGAAAGAAAGTAACAAAAATCAACCCTTACCTAAATCCCCATCTCCCAGTTTCTCTTCATCAGGTCGCGATTTGATGCATCATCTAGATTCATCAGTTCATGAGAAGATTGATTTAAATGATTTAGATAATACGCTATTTAAATCAAAAAATTCAAAAAATTGATATCAACTGATTTTATAATGTATCGTTAATAATAAAAGTAAAAATTATATTTGATATCTAATCATTAATTCATGTAATTCTATAAATAATGGAATGACTAAGTAATCAGAATCTTTATTTCATAAATGATTTGTAAAATTTTTATTAGAATTTTTGACGACAGGCTATTGCTGAAATCTTTGTTACTTTATACATTTTAAATAAATAATATATATATAAAATCTATTACTAAACCATGCAATCTGAGGTTGATTCATTAAAACAATGAATTTCTGAGCTTGAAGCCGAAAAGGCTGAGCTTGAAGCCAAGAATACTGAGCTTTTAAAACAGGTTATGGAAGAAAGCATCAAATACGAAGCTAAGAATGTTGAGCTTAAAGCCAGGATCACCAAATTAGAACAGATCACAGAAGAAAATACTGAACTTAAGGATAGAATTACAAAATTGGAACAGACGCAGGCTATTACTAATAAACAGAAGCCATCTCCTACAAAAGATATTTCACCACTTATTGAGAGCCATTCTGATGAGGAGAAAGGTATTATTCCTAATTCCTTACCTGAAATAGAACATAGCTCAACTCAATCTGAATTTTCAACAGAGTCTGGAACATCTACAACCTCTTTACCACAATATATTATCGATGATGATTCAGCTGAGATCCTAGATTTTGTAGAAGCGATACATAAGGAAAGAATTAGTAGTAAGATAAGAGAGAGGAACCGGGAAAAAAAACTTCAAGAATCACATAATAACTTAACTCCACCGATATAATCAATCATGTCAACACCTAAATCTCTGGACTCGAAAACTGTGAAAAAGTTTTGGGATCAGAATCAAAATAAAAGCCAGGACAAAATATTCCAATCGCACAAGAAAAAGAGAATAGAGAATATCATGCAAGCAATAGCTGATGGTATTCAGAATAATAGTCTTCCAGATGAGTTAGAGACTCGAAGCTTTGCTTCCTTAAATCATGTAACTGAAATTTCAGTAACGGCCCATCATCAAAATTGTTCTACAACCCCATTACTCAATTTAGTGCAATTATTTGATAAAGTAACTGATACTAAATATTATGTTGTGAAAGCTAATTAGGAAGAAACCTTATGCTGGAATAACTATAGAAAAGAATTCATAATTCAGTATAATGATCTTATTAAAAATAGTAATGGAAAAATTGGTGAGAAGAAGGTGAAGGGTATAATTTATGATAAAATATTAGAGTATCTTACTATTATCCGTGAAAAAAGGTCCAAGAAAATGGAATTACAACTTCCAGAAATCTCACGTAAAACTTTATGTAGAAAAACCCAAAGGGCTATAAAGACTTATAAATTATTCGAAAAAATAGGTATAGATAAAATTAAGTATCTTAAAGCATACAGTGCAAATTCTATTTCAGAACTGACCAATGATCAAATCCAAAAGATTATCGATAATATTTCTGATCATGAAGAGTCCAATATAAAGGAGGAATCAAATCACATGACTGAAATTTCAACGACAGTCCATCGTCAAAATCATCAAAATCATGTAATCAAAATTTTATCTGAGGCAAATACACCTATCGAAGAGACAAAGTCTCAGCGTCAGCTGGCTAAAGGCCGAGTTTCAGACTTATCTATTTCTATTGATTCAAAAACTTTACCAGAAACTAAGGTAAGTATAACATCAAATCCAACCCATAACCATGCTTACTTTCATAATAAGATACTATGATAATATTCTGATCTATATAAAATAATTATTACTGAAAAATTTGATTATTATGGAATTATTGAGGGTTCATTATGCCTAATATGTAAGCAAAGTCATGAGAATGGGAAAAGTGTAAAAGGTAGATACGAAGCTGGATCTTATTTTATTAAATGTAGAAAGTATGAAATCAAGATAGCATAAATAATCAAGTCATCCAAATATAGCCACTATGTGACTGCCTTTGACAAATTCTCTGATTTCAAACATCTGCAGATTAGTTAGATCCGAAAGGTCATCACTTTGCAATATTATATTTACTTTTTTAATTACTGAATATGTACAGAGTATTAGCACGTAGTATAATAATAATAAGCGGTTATTTTGACTCCAGCTCTGACGACTCATACTTAATTTGAATTTGCAATTGTATAAAATAATAATATGGATAAAGTCTATTTCAGAGAAATGACACTTTGTACCTTAACCCCTGAATATTTGGACTAGTATGCTAAATTGGTTGAAGTATCAAGTTCTTTGACTAATAAAATTTGGTTGATCTTATATAAAGTATATACGAAAGAGACTGGGCTCGATCCCTGGATAAAGTCTGAAACTTCTGAATTTCCACAAATCAAAAAGACTGATAATTACCTTTCATAGGATTGTGTTATCAAAATTTCTAAGTTTCCAGAAGATAAAAACACAATTCATGAAGCAGCACATAAATATTTCCCTTTCTTATCTTATACTAATTCGAATACATAGCATCAGGATATATTTAAATATACCAATTCAGAAGCTAAATACCTGATATGTAAAGAAGTTCATACTTATTTAGGTATATGAGGTGACTGGAGCTGTCTAGATAAAAATGATCATTATTTTCTTAATTGCCCTTTTCGTATCAATCAAAAGAAAATTATTATTGCTGTACAGAGTTTACTGGAAAACAAGATAAGAGTATCAAACAAAATCTATAACTCACCAACCTGTCCAAATGAAAACTGCCTTTATCAATATGCCATTGAACATAAAATGGATCCCAAGAAATTTTCAATCATTACTGAGGCTGAGAAAAATAGATGGGCCATGGGGTGTTTTCCTGCTGATTTAGAAAGAGATATACGCTTTTATCATGAAGGAATAAAAAGAGATGAAGATACCAGAAAATATCATAAATTTTTAATGGATCGAGATAGACTGATTGGTGAAGAATTATTATGTCATGATATACTAAAGAGCGGTTTAAGTACTACATGGCTTGATAATCTTATAGAAGAATGGGAGTTTCTTAAAGCAGAGGTTCGTTAAAGCAAGGCAAGCCATTTAGCTGATTTAGCCACATTACGTCACATTTGATCAGTGACACATGATTCACATGATCTTACCATTTGATTGGTAAATTAAAATCTGACCAATAATGGCTGCAAAATCAAAGGTAATTTTTTTAAAAAAAGTATTCTAATTATATACACAGCATGCTAAATTCGATATTATGATCATGTGAAGGAGGCAGAAGTTGGACAATAGTAATTACGCAATAAAGAGATGATACAGATCACTCAAAGTGATTCTTCACAACTACTTATTAGCAACTCCTTGTTTCAATTTAATAATATAAAATTTAATTATCAATTCATCGCTAAAATGAGCTCTGAATGTAGTCTCTATAATAATTATTGCTTAAAATTTTATTATTTGCTTAAAAATTTCACATAAACATAGGAATTTCATTATATATTAAATATTCTTAAAAGCATGTACAAGCATAAAATAAGAGGAAGAACTAAAATTATTGTTTTTTTGTATTATAATAAAATATTTCTTACTAAAGAACAGATGTCAAAGCCTCTTCTAAATTTTCAATGAATCTTGTCACTTCTTCTATATTGTTCTAATCCACCAAATGATAATATCAATCTCTTGCCCTTTCAAATAATTCGCTCATTATTAAATGATTTTTTTCTACAGTCATCTCTGTTTCTGATTGAGGTTGGAGTATTTCCATCAAACTGTGAGACTGGTATATCTCCAAGCCACTTTTCTCAAAAGTTTCTTGAAAACTTCTCCATGTTTTTGATGTCAGAATATTAGCATTACTACAGAGTTGCATGTAAAAAATATGATGACAGGGCAGGAGATAGTGATTGAAGAATTTACAATCACACTCTGCAACCAAGAGATTTGATACATCTTTTCCTTCTTGTAATTATTTTGAAACTGCATGTGCCTCTTCTGCGATGAGCTTCTGGATTGAAAAGGGGAATTTGTGAATCTCAGCAAGAACTGCTAGATCTATATTAGTAATAGATATTATTTTTGTGTGAAAATTGATGATGGCTTCTTTTGTTATTATTTTCTTCTTTTCATCAAGTTTCAAGATTATATGGCATGTACCTAAAAACGATAAAGAAGCAAAAATGAATCAAAATAAAAAAAATGATAAATAGGAAGAGATGGGCAAAGATTAAAAAAATGAAAAAGAAGCAAAGAAAAAAAATAATAAAGGGAGGAAGGGAAATGAAAGAGAAGAATCAAAGAAAAAAAAAGGAAAATAAAAAGAATGAATGGTAAGAAGAGGGGAAAAATAAAAGAAGAGAATTGAAGAAAAAAAAGGAAAATGAAAAGAATAAATGGTAAAAAGGGAGAGGGAAAATGAAAGAGGAGAATCAAAGAAAAAAAAAGGAAAATGATAAGGAGAGAAAAGAATGAACAGTAAAAAGGAGAGGGGGAAATAAAAAATAAATGATAAGAAAAGATGAACATAAAGAATAAATGATAAGAAGGGGAGAAAATAAAGAATGAATAATGAAAAGAGAGGGGAAATAAAGAATAAATGATGAAAATAAAGAATAAATGATGAAAAGGAGAGAAAATAAAGAATGAACAATAATAATAAAGAACAAACAATAAACAGAAGAGAAAATAAAGAACAAATGATGAGAAGGGATGAAAATAAAGAATGAATAATAGAAAGAAAAAATAAAGAATGAATGATAAGAAGGAAAATTAAAAAAAAACAGAAAAAAAAAGAAACAAAAAATTAACCTACTAATGATGCTGTGTGTAATAGAAGTTCTTGTTTTGAGTTTGCTGTGATAGGACTCAAGAGAATTTATCAAAGTTACTTGAAGAAGAAAAGGTGAATGCTGCTATATCCAGAGTATCTACTTTTTCAAATTCTTCAAATAATTTTGGGAAATATACTTGGCATTAGCTTGTAAAAAACATGTAGTTATCACATCCTGAACAAGTGCTTCATAATCAATCTGAGTTTTTTGTGCATCACTTGGATCATTTTATTGAGAGTTGGTCCATGATAAATATTTTTGATCCAGCTTCAAACAATATGAATAGTACATAGGAGAATGTTACATTCTTGCTCTCCTATATAGAGACCAGGAAAGATGGTCATAATTCTGTTAGCTTTCACGCTACTCTAATCAAACAACATATATCTTGGTCTCTATTGGAGAGTGAATTTTTGGATTATTTTTAATCCTGCTATAACTATAGCACTGTTCTCATTACTAGTGAAAAAATACACACCCACACATCAATAACTACAACCATCTCAAATATAAATTGTGAACAAATGCCAATCATACTTATTAGTATTATGAGTAGAATCGATCAATAATAACTATTCATAGTACGTTAGATTCTCTAATTATATAAAACTTGCAAAATATAGCCCTTGATATAATATTTGAATAAAAAAGAACTTAACATAATTTTTTTTTGAATTAAAAACTTATACATATCCTGAACATCAGCATTTAAATTGATATTTCTGATGAGATACAAGATTATTAGATCTATGAGTTTCAATTTAATATTTGCAACTTCTCAAGTTCTAAGATATTCTATACTAGAGTTTTCATGTAATTTGAAAAGTTATTTTCAGATCACGCTAGTAATCACAGGGGGCTTATACTCCTTACAGCTTTATTAGTTACTGCACCTTTAATAAATCTTGATCATTTTCATATATCACTTTCTTCAATTAAATGAGAGTGAGCAGAGAAATCTTTATAATTTTCAATTTGGATCTTGTCTGCAAACCAAGTGATTTTAATTCTAGTCTTACACTTGATTGAAGAATACTTCCAAGTTGTTCAAAGTTTATTGAGGAGGATACTAACTTTGCATCTACTTGATTGTTGGAGTTTTGAGAGCCTATATACATACATTTTCTACTTGCTTCTATTTGATAATTTATTTTCATTAAACCTAGTTCATATATTGTTAATAAATGCCCATTTCTTATCAAATTCTTTGAGAGGAAATTTAAATACTTTATCAATATTAAAAAAATGCTTACAGAAGTTTGATATGAAGTAGCAAGAGCCAAAGAATAACTATATAATTCCAGTTAGAAAACATAAAAATTATAAATTAAATTAGAAAGTATCATTTTGACAGGCCAGGATGCCCACACCTAGTTGCAACACATTAGATATAATTAATATTTTTGAGAATGCTCAAGAAACTTGTAAATTATATTATTTCAAGAAGTATAAAAAAATGAAAATAATGTTAGAGGGAAGAATAAAAAGAAATGACATTATGGAGAAAGGCAAATTTCATTTAGCAAGAATTTTTTTTACTTATAAGTTTTTTTTATTATCATTATGTAAATAGTAGCATTTTTTTTTCAAATCATGTACTACTGATCAAACATGACATGTTATAGCTAAACTAGCTAAATGGCTTGCCTTACTTTAATGCTCCTCTTAAAGTAAGGCAAGTTATTTAATCAGTTTAGCCACATATTCACCACATATTTGATCTGTACTATATGATTTGAAAATAACTAATAAATACCTCTAGCCTTTGATATGGCTTTTTAAGAAGTAAATTAATCAAATCACAAAATCAATATAAAAAAAATAAACAAGAAGTCAACCTTCAGAAAATTAACATTCTATAATGATCTTTAAAAATAGTGCCATGTGCATTCTGAAATAACGTACGAGTAACTTATTAATAGTTTCAAAGTCAATATCAAAATATCTGCCAACTTGATTTTGTGCAATCATATTATTTTATTAGTGATATTTTTATATCAATAAAAAGTTTCATCCAGATTCACTTTATTTCTGATTTCTCAGTGATAGAAAAATATGAGTAATGGAGTATATGTCATATCTTACAATGATTCCATGTATATATTTTTAAAAAATATCATGGCAGATTGAATATAATTAGGACAGGTTATATAATATATTTTTAATAGATTTGCCCCAAATCCTATAAGTTAAAATTCCAACATTTTGAATACTTAAAATTCTGACTTCTTAACATCCTGATATTACATTTGATGCAAAATATATATAGGTACATGTAATAAATAATGATTATATAACATTCTTACTCTTTCATATATATTTCTATTTTTTTAGAGATATCAGAATGTTAAATATATCAGGTGTTCAGGATGTTAGTATTTAGGATTTCATATCAATCTATAAAAGATTACCATTCTATTATATGTCATTATTTTGAAAAGATCAGATTTGGAAAATTAACCCTTTATTTTGAAATAATACCTATGTACATACTCGAAATAACATACAGATAACCACAATAATGTGCAAATACTCGTTATTTCACAGTTTTACATATTAGTCAGATGATTTATCATACATAAAAATTAAACATATTATGTCAATCAATTTAAAAAATTGATTAATCATACATATGAATTTTTTGTCCAAAGTTTTAGTCAAAATATACAAAGTTTCCTAAACCAAAATTATTGTTAAGATTTCTATGAATAGAATAGTGTAAAGATCACAAAAAACTAATATCTTCCTGTAAAGTGAAATATCTTTGAAATTAGTGTTCATTTTGCCTATTTTTGCTAGATTATTCTTCAGCTCACAAATTCTTGCCATAAAAAGTGATTCACCAGACATATCCAAACAATAACCATCTATAAAGTTTTATCTCAAGAGGTTAGTATATTACAAATATGTGGAAGAAAATTAGAAAAAGCTGTTTTATGGTATAGTATAGATGATAATATTTCTTTTAATTAATAAAAATTTTTTTTTATGATTATTAGAATGTATCTATTCAGTCAAACACGAGTTAAAATGTATGTAAGATTTAAAATTTCTTACCCATTTAGGCAAATGCTAATTGTTCTTAGCCGATACTTCAAGATTTAACTAAATAAAAAGAAGGTAATATAGAAGTTATAATGATAATTTGCTTTGGATTATATAGATTCTAACATGATATTCATCCTGAAATATATTTACACATATCTTTTTTGATCTCTTATATCAGTTATATTATTGATCTTGAACTTGTTTTGATATTCAATAATCAGTATATTATGACAACTTCTCTGGATAATATAATGAAATCTTTGTATGCTTCAAGCTATTTCAGATATTATTCTTTAATCGCTATGGATTTGTATTTTATTGGACATGATATTTGAAGTATGGATCCAGAGGACAGACTGATTCTAGATAATGGTATTGATTATAAGTCTTCTTTATTGATTTTTTCAACTTCCATATTAATTAATTCTGGATTGATTTCTTCAACTTTCATATTAATTAGTTCTAAGGCTTGTACAGAACTGCTGTCTCCTGCTTCTACCCTTATTTCTGATATACAGTCAGTCTTCTTCTTTTTTATCAGCTTCATAAGTATCAGATCCCATCTACCTCATCCTGCTTTTACTTGGGAAATAATATGATAAATATCTTGCTCAATAATGGTGATCATTCTTTTGATTCCTAATTTATAACAAGTAAATATTTGTTGGAAACCAATATCTATTAATTATATAGCTTCTGCAAATAAGGGATGTGATTCTGGCTATGAGCTGCTAAATCCTACTTTGAGTTCAGTAATTAATTTCCAAAGAGCTTCTTGACAATCCTTAACAAACTGTAAACTTCTGCTTACTGACTGATCTTTAGCAAATTCTAAAATCAACAAGTTAAGTCAATCATACTCTACTTGTACCACTTTGATATTCTGCTTTAGATTTTCTGAATTAGTCATCTATCCAGTCATATTTTTCTTTATAAACTTTATTCTGAATATTTCTAGAGCCTCATCAAAGACAAAATAATGCTTCTCACATATCAAGTTGATTGAAAACACCACCTGAAGAGCTTGAAGAAATCCTGACTTGCTTTAAAGATCTGACAAAAATTGTGCTATAAATGTAGCATATCTTCTTTTTCCTATTATAAAAAATAAAAGAGTGAAGATCATCAAGCTATGTATTTGCAGATTAAAATCTGCCATGCAAATATCAAGCATGTACAATTTCAAGTATCCTATCTATTGGTAAAAGTTATACCATACTTTAAGCAGATTGTTATTTATTATGAGGATTAGTGATAGGAGTCACAACTAGCCACAACTCTATCATAATTCTCTGATTGGCTACTGCAACTTTAT
The DNA here is from genome assembly GCA_910591765.1 of Ambispora leptoticha. Lineage (NCBI taxonomy): Eukaryota > Fungi > Glomeromycota > Glomeromycetes > Archaeosporales > Ambisporaceae > Ambispora > Ambispora leptoticha. Next base: position 6,547 of record CAJVPS010000861.1, on the reverse strand, counting down.
CACAATTCTTTAATTAACTGCCATAAGCTACAACTAGTTGAGGAGCCATCTTTAATGAGAATATCACTAATAGAAATATTCTCTTCCTGAATATATAGATGAATTGTAACTCTAACTGCTATCCAAATGAGTTCAAGTACTCAAAATATTACCCGATAATTAGCAACTTGTTCAAGTCTATCAAGAAATTGAATATCAAGCTGTGCAGCAAGTCCAAAAAGTCTGTAATCAGAAAAGATAGCAATTAGTATACTGCATATTAACTTGTTAGTATATCATTTGCTCTTCATTCTTGTAATCTTTCATATAATAATAAATTGCTTCATCACACACCAAATGTAATACGCTATTCTCTATATAATCAAAGTCTTTAAGAAATATATCAACAGTCTGATAAATATACTTATTTTTGCTTGAAGCTTCTCCAGACTCAAGAATTACAATATTTGGAGACGCTACAAATAATGCTAAGTTAATATGTTTTTTAATAATTGCATCAAGATATTTAACATCAAATTTCTGCTCTTTATTAATTAATTGATCAAAGATGGTATTAATTTTTTCTTACCATTTTTTCATAATAGAACTTCTGCCAAATAGGTTTGAATTTTCTAATGATTTTCTATTTACATTGACAAGTGCTAAATATTGAAACTGAAAGACTATCTGCAATATCACATGTGCAGTATTACAAATTATATCAAAAATGTTATCATATTAAAAAGTATTATCTTTTATATCAATATTATCAATAACTACAAGATTTCAAATATTTGGATGCAGGTTGAGCCTTAACTGAGATTCTGCAGCTAATATTCTTTTTTTTTGAACATGCACTTCATGATTCCTAACATATAATACTATCTGAACTGTGTGAAGAATTTTGTGCAAAGATTTTATTATTTTTGATCATTGACAAAGAGAAGAAAGAATATGTGTAAATCATATTTTTCAATGGTGAAAGATAATAGTAAGTAAAATAGAAGTGAAAAAGAGAGGTAAGACTTTGGTTTTTTTTTATTTAATTATAATGGAGGTAAGTTTCTCTTCTTTCATTTTTTATTTAATATCTGATTCCTCTTTTCTTCTAGAACCAAAACCAAATTAACAAAAAGATTTAGAAGGGGTGATGGCATAGCATTATAGTATTCATCCAGAGATTCTGATTCTTTGAGTGATGATAATTTCTGCTTGAGTTCTGATCATACTTGTAATATAGAGTAGGTAAGTATTCTTTTAAAGTTCTTGCATGTAGTAATTTTTAATTACGTTACTTGTGCTTCTTTATTAACATTGATTTTTTTGATAGCAAACACTGTTTTGATTAAAAAAAACTTGAAATAGTAGAAATGATAGAAGATGTGCCAACAGTATTCTGTATCTTAGGTATATCCATGATAAGATTACCAAGAACATTAACAAGCTCTTTTAGTAAACTAACTTTTACAATTTCATTATCTGATATAGCGGTCTGTTCAATCTATTTATCAAATAATTTCAAAGTAAAGGTAGTATCAGTATTATATTGCTCTTGTTCTAAGCATGAAACTGATCATTTTCCTTTTCCTGGCTGAATATATAGATGGCCTTCATGTATTATAAAGCAGTTTGTGTAAATAAAATGAGAGTGATTATCAGTAAATAACTTAGTTGACAATCTATCATATGAAATTATTGCTAAACAGTTAAATAATTCATGACATGGAGCTTGAATTACGTATTTATACACTTTCTATGCATATATTAAACATGTTTTATCTCTTGTAAAAAAGTATTGAAGTTTCTTGCAAAATAAATAGCAGTATGATGTAATAATACTTTCTTCAGTTATTTATACTGTCTTTATGCATCTTCCTGTCTCAGGTTTGTGTATAGTATTTTGGTCATAGTTAAGATAACACAAATAAATATCCAGCTTTGAAATCTCATTTTCAACTTCTTGCACAGCTTTAGAGTCAATCTTTCACGTATCAGAAAGTTGTCCCATACTGTGAACTTCTGTATTATTGCATCTTTGGATTATGTGTTGATCATTATCATTATCAATAATAATATAATATGTTAGTTTAATAGCATAATCTGCAAGAGAAGAAATGGTTCTTTCAAATTTCTCCTTAAATATTTTCATCTCATTATCACTTTTGATGAATTCATCATCTGTTTTCTCAGTATATCTGGTGATTATTTCTCATGCTCTCTTAAATAAATGCCAATTAAATGTGAGAACTCCCTTATTATATGTCATCATTTGTTCAATATCAATGCTGGATTCTTGGTTAAAGTCATCATAAATCTCCTCTTCATGACCAAGTGAAACTTCAGGTAAGAATTTTATAATTTTTTGATTTTTGATTTATTTAATATAATAATTTGAATAAAACTAATATTATAGCACTTTGACTTATAGTATATATTTATAGATGTGTATTACAATAATAGCATTTGATTAACAATTATAATTGCAATTCTCTTTTTGAATTTCAATGTACATTTATACATATACTATTATTATTAGATGAGAACAATGTATATAATTCTATTAAGAAAAGATTCTTTATTTTTATGTTTAATACTTTAACAAATACATATTAAAATTTATTATTATTAATCATCATTACTATTATTCTCATCATCATTCTTTACAATTATATTATTATTTTTTACATGTATAATCTAATTGATAGCTAGATTATTATCTGTCATCTTCAAATAAATAATTGGTTTTCCCTCTTATCAAATCTATTAACAATTAGTTTTTCATTAATATTACATCACTTACCAATCTAATGAAAAGTGAGGGGATAAGTATAAGCAAGAGCGAGAATAGGAGTCAAGCAAAAGTGAAAGACTGAGTGGATAAGTAACATGCGAGAGTGACACCTAACTCCTGATATCTGCATCTTGAACTTTTAGAATTATAAGAATTCAAATGAGATGATCTATTAACTCGACAATTCAATTTCTCATTTAATTACCTTCTTCCAAATATCTATTTCATGAATATTCAAATTATCGTGTTTGAGCAAAGAAACTAGTGCAGTCTCTTGCAATTTTACAAAATTATTCAATTGAAAAACAGAATATTATTCTTTATTTGAATATATACATTTTGATATCTTATTACTAATAATCTCTTACAGTTGTAATCTAACCAATTCAATCAATCCACCCAACCTGAAGCCTCATAATCACTCCTGATAACTTGCAATTCAACCTATCCAACCTGAAGCCTCATAATCACTTCTGATAACTTGCAACTCATTTTTATATATAGTCCGTAACCACTTCTGGTAGTTTATAATTACATTAGTAATTCATAACTACACTAACTGCTTCAAAAACCTTTCCAAATTGGTGAGATGAGAAGCTCTATAATGTTGCCATTATTATATACTATAATGTGATGAATAATCTTTGCAGATGAGATTATTCTCAGCTTTATTTTTTATCTCCTTTCAAACTTGCACATAAGAAAGCACTCATCTTACTGAACTGTAGCATAGCATTACATGAGTACAGTTTCTGTTTAGGAACCTTTAAAAAAACGAATAAAGAAGGCTGCTACTGTAATTTACATATAAATAATGAGATGTCGATCTCTCAAATTATATAGAAGAAAATTTACTCCACAGATCTGCGTGACAAATCGTGTGACTGATATGTAAAATTTCGTTTTTTGTTTTTTTTTGATTTTTTTCGTTACACATTGATAAGGCTAGAGGTATTAGGAGTATTGATTGGTTGTTTTCAAATCATGTGGTGCAGATCAAATTTGTGTCTAAACCGGCTAAACGGCTTGCCTTGCTTTAAGGAACCCCAAATCTTTACTATAACAATATTTATTGTCCCAAATCACAACCGGTCTAAAGGTTATATATTAGAACTGTAAAAATCATGTGACTTGAGACTTTTCGTCATGCTTAGATTTTTCTATACAACGAATATTTTTATAGCAGTAATTAAAAATAACATTTTAAAATAATAATAATATCTGTAAAAATAAAATGCATATATTTAACTATTATACATCTTCCACAACGACCATGCCAAAAGAGGACGATAAGTGTTTTGAACACGGAAGTGGAAAATTGATATTGGTGCCATTACTGGAATTCTACTTAAAAGCTATATCCAATTCCATACGTAATTGCAAATACGTAATGTAATATTACGATTATAAATCACCATTCGTCTACTTTTTGGTTTAACTTATATTTTTCATTGCAACGCATGAACAACTCCCAAAAATCAGCGAAACATACAATTCGCTTAGCTAGAAATTTTCTTCAGTATAGGTTGGTCATCCATAATCCTGAGATATTAATCATTAGCAATTGTTACCACGAGCCAATTTAAAAAATTTAATAAAAAGGTATTAAGATATTAACTATACCGATATATCTAGTTAATAGTCTATAACTTTCCCTTTTTAACAATCAAAATCTAAGATAAATTTGCAAAATAAAAAACTGTCCGCAATACTTTGGCACACTGTATATATAATCTACCTATACTAACAAATTTTGTTTACACTTTCTCTTTCCTTTCTCTACATCAAGGTATGTAACTATCACGTTTATTAAGCTATTCTGAGAATCATCCACCTTGATGTATTTTGGCTTATCTCTTAATATAAGATCCATGGATAAAACCTATTTTTCCCAAACAGGATGAAATATACCGTAACCAGAACACTAGTTGCAAAGGTGAGTACGTCAACAGCGACTGAAAATGCCCTAATCACCTGATACTCCTCCGTTTTCGTTATGAAAAATGGGTCTAGTTTAACCTCGATAGGTATGTCTTTTCGATAAACTTGTGTAATGAGCTTGTTTGGGAAAAAAATCTGGTTAGTAATGTTAAAATAGGTTCGACTCTCAATTGAATAGGAAATTAGAATTTCATATTCAGATCCAGTATTATAAAGCCATGACAAATTCTGCATGTCTGGATTATCAAGTGGGTCGAATTAAAGCAATGCTATACATTCCTTTGTATGATTATCATAATAATTAATGTTCATCTTCAAGTTATTCCACTCGGGGAGATAACGGATCCGTGGTATTGATTGTCCAACAATTAGTCAATACTCCCGCGATTCCCAATTGACTCTCAGGCATAATAAGTTTGTATTCTTTTGTGGCCACGGTGGCCCCGATGTTACATTAATAGAAGATCGATGTCTTCCGAACATATTAAGAAGCCAGGCATCGGGAGTACCGGAAGATATTCAGGTTCCAAGGTGCGTAGAAAGGTCGGCTGGTCTTTAAACCCCTTATATTAGTAAATGATATAATAGGCCAGCACAAAAACTAGCACGAAAATAACCATGAACTTGGCGACTAAAAGTCGCTTTGACTGCCTTTTTTGTTTTTAATCGGTCAAATTGTTTATCTATATAAATATACTTGGGATTTTATAGCATCATACTTTAAATGAAACATGCATATATCATTCAAGTTTTCTTCAAATATAGAAAACTAGCCCCATTTATATTTTGATATTTACACTTATTTGGTGAGTACACAGCAAAAAAGACGACATCAGAAATCTGATATGATCTGGAATGTTAAATAAATGTTGATCTTGGTTTTTTTTTTGAAAAAATTTTTTATGTATGGTCTCTTGAGGCTCAATATCTCCGAGACCCATTGGTGGAAATTGAGTGTAAAGCCCACCATTCGAATCACTAGAATTTAGGGAATCGGATGGTGGTTTTACATTCCATTCCCGCCACTGGGTCTCGAGATATTGAGTGCCAAAGAGGCCGTACGGGAATTTTTATTTGGCAATTTTTGTGCACGGCTCAATATCTCAAGATCCAATGGCGGGAATTGAGTGTAAGACCCACCATTAGATTCACCAGAACTTAGGGAATCGAATGGTGAGCTTTATATCCAAATTCCCACCGCTGGGTCTTGAGATATTGAGCTCCAAAGAGGCCGTGCACAAAAATGATTAAATAAAAATTTCCATACGGCCTCTTTGGAATTCAATATCTTGAGACCCAATGGCGGGAATTAAATATACAGTGGTTCATGGAATAAATGGAACACGAAAGTTTTACCGAAAAAATTCTAGTGCCTCTAACATCGATTAAATGTACCTGGTTCCTATAATTATTTTAAAGCTAACAATTTAGAGAATGACTTAAGAAAGCCTAAAAAATATATTAATGTTGCCATTCTAAAGAAATTGAGTATTTACATAAGTAGTGAAATTATAACTCCGAATAGATTTGTTATCAGAGAGGATTGAAGCAGATTGACCTAATAAAAAATGTGCTTCCTAATGAGAACCAATTTTCAGCAAAAAATGTTATCAAATTCGTTTAGTTATCAATACTAGTAAAAATAATTCAACGATTTTTTTGCTAGCATACAGCTTTTGCTGAAAATCGGTATGTAGATATGGTCTGGTACAAAAAGATTGGTACATCAGATAAAGATTAATAGATTATTTTTTCAAAATAAAATTTTAATTTTGTCTTATTGGGATTTATTTAAATTTTTATTATATATCTTTTATAAAAAAAATTTTACTAATA
>CAJVPS010000860.1:0-19211 GCA_910591765.1 Ambispora leptoticha | reverse complement strand
ATAATAGAATAATTAAAATAGTATAAAAAGTTAATTTAGATTATTTTTTATTTAATATAAAAAAATTATAAAGATTGGTTAAAATTTGAAAGATTTTTATATTGAGATACAAATCTTTTTGCACTGATCCATATTAATAAATTCTAATAATTATTTCATATTCCATATGTAACAAGTACATGTATATACATGTAATAAAAAATTTTCTTAGTATTAATTGTAGGATCATTATTTTATATAGACATGTTTTATTTAAATTTTTAAATATAACAATAATTTGAAAGATATATTTTCTATTTTACAACATATGAAAAAATTCTTCCGTCATATATAGTTTATACATATATAAGAAAGAGCGGGTGAAAAAATACATGTAAAAAAACAGAAACAAAAAAATCTACATGAAAAATAATTCTATTTTTTTTTTAAAAAAACGCCCTCGTTATTCTTAATAATAATAATCATCATCGTTGTCGTCATCATCATCGTCATCATCTTCAAATAGCCTTATATCATCGAGAAGTCGACAGTCATGACAAAATCCAATATCGATATTTGGCCGACTACAAGTCGCACAAGTGCCGAATAATTTTTTCCGCCTATATTCAACTACTTTTAATAGACAAGAAGTAATATTAACCACAATTTTAAATTCAAATTTAAATTAATAGTTGATGATTCACCTGCAGCTTCTCAATTATCGAAACATTATGAATTTTGTGAGATAAAGTTAGCAAAAAGAAACAATTAAATTAATAACATAAACAATAAAAACAAACTACCAGTTCCGTGAATGCTCAATGCATTCGAAAGTGACCGCGAGAATTCTCGTCTTGTTTGTATTGCAGAAGCAGCTTTTATAAAAATTACAAAAACATTAATTAAAGTCGATATTTTCACAAGAACAAATCTTTGGTAAAAACAACTTATTTACCAGTTGTAGTATCATTCTTTGTCTCTGTGTTTGCTGGGTGGTACGAAAAATAAGAGGTATCATCCTTGATCTCTGTTTTGGTTGAATAGTACGAGGAAGATAGTATTGTTGACGGTAGTTGAGTCAATGAAAAATCATTCTTCATCTCTGTATTTGTTGAGCTGTACAAATGAGATGCTTTCGTTGACGGGGGCTGAATCAAGGAAAGAGAAGTAGTATCCATCTTTATCTCTGAAGAGTACGAAGAAGATATAATATCATCTTTTGTGTCTGTATTGATCGAATAGTATGATGGAACTATTGTTGACGAGGGCTGACTCAAGGAAAGAGAAGATTTCGTTATATGAATCTTTTCCTCGTAGCTGTTTGCTGGTGTGGCGAAATTCGTATGATATCCTAAACGCGAATACAATTTCAAGGTAAAAATCGTGTAAACGGTATAAATTAAGTGAATCACGGCATATTACCTTCATCTTGTTTGTTGCTGTGTTGTTCCTTTTGCATAATGGGATGTGTTATTTCTATTGGTGTTGGGGGAACGTCTATAACGAGTATTTATAGAATAATTAATATATATTTTTATATAATGATTAATATAGTACACACCTGAGACACTACGAGGTCGAAAATGACCTAATCCTTCGGACTTCTTCTCTAAATTTGAAGCACTTCTTGGTCGATAAGTGGGCGTTTGCGGTGATATTGTAGTAGGATCGGGGTCTACATCTATATTCAAACATTATTACTTTGAAGTTAAATTGGGAGACAGAAAAAGAGTGGTATACCTACCATCAACAATACACTTAAAGTCACCACCATCATGCAGAGATGTCGATTGAACAATATCGGAATCTGATTCTTCATCTGAAAAAATTATTTTACAAATGCGTAATTTCGGTTATTCTCGAACAAGATTCAAATTATTATATTCAAAATTATTACAATACCGTAATGTTCACTAAATGTCTTGTAATCATTGGAAATTCTATCATTTCGGTCATTTCGGTCATTTCGGAGAACTATTCACGAAATAGCAGCCAATTGCAGATAAAAAAAATGTGAGAATTAATGACGATAACATCCCATATATAAAGAAATCACTCACTATCTGATACTCGTTCGAGTTTTTTTCCTCCTTCTTTAATGAATGTTAAGAAATTCCCATTTTTACTGTGATCCGGATCATAATTGACACCTAAATAAAAGGCTCAAAATGAGCTTTTAAATAATAAATTAAGAAAATTTATTATATACTTGCCAGTTATCCGTGAGTTTCTTTTATTATCAGTTTCCGTTGACGCATTATCTAATGACAATAATACATTTCTTTAACGTTATGATTAAAAAACAATGATAAAAAGCAATCTAATGCAATTTAGGAAAAAACATTTACTTGATGCGCGCTCATTTATAATATCCGGATATATTGAACGAGTATTAGACGATCGACTTGATTCAAGTTCAGGACGCGAAGACTTTCGACGCTTGGCAAAGTCCAGCTTACGACTTGTATATATGCCCAGAGGATCTTCCGAGACTATATTATCTTTACTATATCCGTTAGAATACATTCGTGCATCCGATTGCAAAAATTGCGATAGATGCCGTTTCATTTTTTCAACATCTTCGCCGACATAGTCCGTTTCTGATGATGGACCATTGATTTCATGTATACGCATATTTTCTTCCCAGAAATAAAATATTCGTTTTAAATATTTTGAATCGGGTCGTTTATTCGGATCAGTATCCCAGCATTTTTGCATTATTGCTGAATAACAAGCTGGCGTACCATCAATAATGACGGGCCGAAGTCCACAGCATATAGCTAACGCTAGATTTTCATCATATTCTCTAGATTTATACGGACGCTCGCCGGTTGTCAACGACCACATTATCATGGCGAAACTATAGATATCTGCCGCTGTTGTATAAGGTTGCCCTTTTAAGATTTCCGGGGCGATAAAAGGAAGAACACCATATGTTTCTCCGGTGTCATATTTATCAGCTGGTCGACTTAGTCCCATGTCTATAAGTGACGCTTTCGTGCCATTTACGAGTACATTACCTAAATGCAAATCTTTGTGAATGTGTCCGGATTTGTGGATTGCACGAAGAGCTATGGCGATTCCATTAAGAATTTGAAGTTTATGCCACCATTGCCACTTTGAAAACTGTGTTGTTAGACAATGACCTAGGTTGCCTTCAGGTACATATTCATATACGATAACGAAATTTCCTGTCTTCGGATCCCGCGAAAAGCCGTAGCAACGTGCAAGATAAGTTCCAGCAACTTTGGCACATTTATGATAAGCTTTAAACTTTTAAAGATTCATAAACTTTTAATTTAAATGTTTTGCATTTTAAAAGTTCTCGAAAAAAAATTAATCTCTACCTCGCTTATAATTTCCAACGAAAGGTGATACGAATTGTTAAGATGTTTTAAAACAACTTTATGATCCATTAACCGTTCCAATTCTGTTTCCCGAAGCGGTGTTGGACCTTCCGTCCACATGGCCAAATAAACCGTTGAAAATCCTCCTTGTCCAATTTTTTTCTTCACAATAAAGCTTTCATATGGAATCCACTCCAGAAAACTATTGTAATCAACAGCATTCTCTTGCGTATCACGAATAAAATCATCAAGTATGTTGTTTCCGCTTTGCCAATTTCGTGGAAATTGAAAATTACGTGCTTGTAATTGAAGAGCAAATTGCGCGATTGCTCTTCGTTCACTGGTTTTTTTCAGTTGAAGTAAAGTGTTGGATCTTTTTAATTTTGAGCCATGCTTATCTTCGCTTTCATTCCACAATTGGCCGAAATTAGTTGGAAAGCATTCAAGATCTGCAAAATATCAAAAATTAACAAATGAATGCTAAAAATAAAAATTTGTTACAAAAAATTTTTTACCATCTTCGCTTTCATATTCACATAAGACTTCGTCAAGCGGAGGATAGTCAAAATCTCGTGTTATGTATTGCGCATTTGGATGCTCTGAATCAGCCTTTAATTCTGAATATCTAGTTTGAAGAATAATATTATGATTTAAGACTAGAATAAAAACAAAAAACATTAACATACATACAAGCGATTATTCTGTTGTGATATATCAGCCGCATGAAATGCATCAATTTCAGTATCTTCTCCGGGAATATAAATAATTGAGGTCCTATCAGTAAATTCTCGTTTCCCTAATTTTTTTCCCCATTTTTGAAAAGTTTGAGCAATTTCTTTAGCCATTGGTCGTCTGTAAGGATCTGAATGCCAACATTGTCTAATAAGTGCCGCAAAACATTCCGGAATATTATTAGGAATACGGGGTCGAAGTTTGCGATATATCTCCATAGCCAAAGCATCATCATGTGCTCGATTTGCAAATGCTCGTTCTCCCGTCGCCAATTCCCACATAATTATTCCAAACGAATAAATATTTGCTGCGCGTGCAATCGGTTGACGTTTCAATATTTCTGGAGCAATGTAAGGTAAAACTCCTGTCAGTCTTGAACTAGGGTAGCCTCCATCAGAAAATGACAAGGTCATGTCAGCAATTACTGCCCGGCCTTCCAAATTTATTAAAATATTTCCGCCATGAAAATCTTTAAGTGCGTATGAAGTATCATGAATTTTCGCAAGTCCATTGGCAATGTCTTCAAGTATTGAAATTTTGTGTTCCCATTGCAACTGCGAATAGTATTCTCGAAGACAATGACCAAGATCGCCATCTGAGAAATATTCCATGACCATTATCAAAGCATTTGTTGAGGGATTTCTCGAAATTCCAAAACAACGTAACACACGACTTTCGAATATTCCACGAAATTGCCAATGTGCAAGAACCTTTTTAATTTTAAATATTGTTTTTTCAAATAGTCTAGACATGAACAAACGTATTAATGAATCAGTCATTGATCAAATACCTCTTCAAGAAATGAATCTAAATTTTGTTCTTCTCGTTCCGTCTCTTTAAGAATCACCTTATGATTACTCTGTACTCCCCAAGGGATAGGCTGTCGAGTAATTGGTCCTTCGTACCAAACCGCTGAATAAATATTCTTCTTCCCAATCTTGCCTATTTGCTTGATATCGCTAAACGATTCATATTTCAACCATTGCAAATAAGCTTGCTGATTATTCGCTTTTGATTGAATGTCCTTTATAAAATTATCGATAGTCGAATTCCCACTTGTCCAATTCTTTGGCAATCCCTTCTTCTCGCATGCAAAACAACACATATCGACATAGTCTTCGCGGCATTGTTCACAAGTTTTCGGAACTTTGATTGGCGGTGGTTTTGTTAATAAAGGTTGATAGCGTTCTGGATCATAATGTTGGTCATAAGCCATGGTTGGATTAAGGTTAAACGTAATCGTAGACAATTTGCGCAGGATTTGTGTCATTTTCTCGTGTAACCTTTAAAAATGGGGTTCAAACATTTGAATATGTTGTATGGCTATTTTCTGCATATAATGCGTGAATATTGCATAACGATAATAGAAAATTTTGTTCCGTTGTGGTTGTTTGTATATCCATCCTTTTTTGATACGTATCAAGCCAAATCTGTTGCGTGTTGCATACGATAATTGTTTCACTGAAACGCCAAACTTACCGTAAATCGCGGTGTAAGTACCTCCCTTGTAATAAATCCAAGAAATTTAACTTCAATTTAACCTCAAGTCTAGCAAGTTATTAACTAAGTTTTTAAGAAATTACACTGTGAATTTAAATTTAATTTACTTGTAAAACAAATATTTTATTCTATTAGAAAAAAGTCGTATTAAATTGAAGCTTAAAATTTCTTAGATTTATTACGGGGGGTACTATACGGTACCTGGATTTGTCAACAAGATTAATCAAATCTGGATTGACCATTATGAGAATTGACATTACATTGGTTATAACGAAGCACTAATTAAATCTGGGATAAACTGAAGGTAGTTTCAGAATAATCCGAATTTTTTTACTATATACATTTAACAGCCCGAACCTCCTTCGTTATTGGGATTTTTAATATCAACTATGCATCACCTGATTTCATTAGCATTTCCGTAGATTAAAGCTTTAAAACATTCATCTCAAAAGTATGTTTTTCCTTATTTTATTGTTCCTAACCGGTTAATGCTTAACGGTTGAAGATTTCTCGATTTCCAAATACATGTGCATGTATAAATATGGATTCAAACTCAATGATTGGATGACCAACTTGCATATCGATATGAGGAACAGAGCTATAATGATAAATTTCGCTCGAGAAAAACTAAAGGAGACGCTTTCTGAAGCTCAAAAAATGAGGAAAGTTAAGAACAAACTTTTAAAACGAGTTTTGATTACGTAAACATGATAATAAAAAAGGTAGATCCCAAAATATACTTGCTATTATTTAAAAAATTCGGGTTTGAAATTTATTTAAAATTTATATATCGATACCGATATACTTTTTGCACCCGATTTTTGAAAACGGGGTTAGCATATTTTCGGGGATTTACGGTATAGAATTAGATTTGATCGTTCTTTAATCTAGAATTACGTTAAAAGTTTCGATCTTCAGAGAAGTTGATTCGCTTTCAAACATCCGTCATATAGCAAATGTACTAATACTTTAAACCAAAAACAATCTCATGTAGGCTGCAGTATTTGCGTCTACGCCTATGGGTTAAATATTGTGGCAAATTATACATACAGATTTAATTGTAGGTTTCAATATCGACATTTGGAGAATAACTTTTTGATCATAAATATTTACAAGTAAAAAACCAATGTCGAAATCAATATCAATACAGCACAAATTATCAGAGAAAATATTAATAACCTTTTCTTTATAAAGGTTTCGTTTTGAATCTTGGGATTTTGACGATTTATCCTTTTTTACCGCCATCTGGTTATATAGTTCATGGTTGAAGATTTCACCCAGGAAAATTTTTTGGGGATTTATTATTCGATCAAGATGAATGATGATGTAGATTTAAAATAACGATAATGATAATGATAAGCTAATGTAAAATTTCTAATCAGTGTTGATTTGATGATAATGTGCGTATCTTCTTGCAAAAATTATTATACAAAAATACAGGATGTAAAGGAGGAGGAGGTATCTAAAATTATATTATTTTTTATTAAGGAATAAGAAAAGAAAAAATAGTATTAATTATTAAAAATATTTGAGATAAGAGATTGTGTTTATTCGTTTTATATAGGATAACTGAAATGAATTATTGTTTTTGAGAGTCGAAAGAAAAAAATTTGTATGTGTATGCAATGTTTTTTTATTTTAAGAAAAAATCTCATGAATAAAATGCAAAAAATGAATAGTGAAATAAATTGCAGGTATATCGATATTGTTTGTGATTGCGAGAAATATCATATGAAGTGTAAACTAGATATAAAATGGTCTGTGAATAAAACTCACCCGACCATATTACAGAGTCCAGAATCAGATGTTGGTGCATTATCAGATGTAGCAGTTTTTACAGCTTTTTGTTGAGACACTAATTTTTCTTGGGGAGAGGCGGCGGATGATGACGGCGATAATGAAACTGGCTCCTTTTGTGAAAGTGGATTTGAATTTAAATTAGAGGATTTATTTTGTTTAACTGGATCCGACGACGCTACTTTATTGATGCTACATGTATTAGTATCGGTATTGTTTAAATCAATGGAATTATTTGTGGCTGTTTCATCACATCTTTCAAACCACCTTTTCAATACACGGTCCAATACTTTTAGACTAATTGGTTTCGTTAAAAATCCATCAACTCCACTTTCAAATGCCAGATCCTTGTCTTCTTCACTGGCCAATCCAGTTAGTGCGAATATTAGTGCACGATTTTGCGATGACGTGAAAAGTGGTTGAGATTTTGTTTCGAAGTTGACAGTTTTAGCTGATTGAGGATCATGCAATGATGATGTTGACGTTTCTAAATTCAAGTCATTTGTTGAGATATCAGACGATGCCAGATCTCTATTTGCAGCCGTGTTTAATAATGGTGATAATAGAGAAACTAATGGGGATGTTGATAAACTATTCGGCTGATTTTTTCTGAAAACATCAGTGTTACCATCACCGGAAGAATGTGATTGATGTTTTTCAGCATATTCTTTTTCTAATTTACGGATTTCAGCAGTTGCTTTATTGCCATCCATTACTGGCATTTGAATATCTATGTTTGCATTATAGAATAATTTAACTTTGATAAATAAAACTACAACAATCATCAATATCGAACTATTACTAACCCATTAATACTACATCGAATCTACGCCTCTCACCAGTCCTTTTATCAAATTCAAGTTTCTCTTGCTCTTCATCATACTCCAAGCAACGTCGAAACTTATTGACTCCGATAGCGCCATTCTCAGCCTCTTCGTATCCAATGCCACGTTTTTTCAAGTAAGTGACTAAAATCATTCGATTAACTGCATTGTCCTCTACCACCAATACTCGAGGCCCTTTTGGACCCACGATTGTAGGAGCAATCATCAGAGACTGTTGATGGATTTCTGGTACCGGTGTGGCTGGCAATGAATAAGATCGATCGAATGAAGCAGTAAATGCTGCGTTGGTGAGTTTTTCCGAATTGAATGAAGATGCAAGTTGTGCATCTGCAATTGTGGTGGTGGTAGTGGTGGTGGTGAATGGAAAGGACGTCAATGAAGACGATACGGTTGCATCTGCAGTAAAAGTTGCTGGTGAGGGAAGAGGAATTGAAAGAAATGGGTAGGTGGTGTTTCGTGATACATGTACTTGTGATAGTTGATTTGGAGAGGACGATGATGATTCAACTCTAAAATCGGACACAGGTTCCGTAGTCGTTAAATTATCCGTATTATCTAGGATATTTCTGAAGAAAGGATTTGTTTCATTTGGTGATGTTATTAATGGAGATGGCATGAATATTAAATTTTCATCTGAATTCTCGTCTGAATGTTCATAAGAACTACTTGAACTTGATGACGAAGACGATGAAAGAGAGAAATCATTATTCGAGCTCGAAATATGATTAGTATTAAGGTGATGATCGTGAGGAGGATGATTAGGTGTCATTACAACCACTTTAGGAAGAGATTTTGCCGATATTTGGATACCGTGGCTGTGATTAGGAGTCAGCTGAGGAGAATTACCTTGTTGCGTATCTTCCGCACATAGAAATTGATTCGGGGAATTAATTTCTGAAACTTTTAATTTATTATTATCAATATTTTTATTAGGCTTTGATGATATATTGATCTTATTCTTAAAACATGCCAAAATCGTTCGTGTCATTTTTCGCGGTCCAATCGGCACAGACAACACAACTATTTTACGTGTTCTCGGTTTCAATACTGATGTGATTCCCGAAGTATTGTTAACGTTATTAATGTTCTGTTGTTGATGTTGATTTTGAAGGTGATGGTGATAATTACTAAAGTTCACTTGATGCTGCAAGGATTCAACAAAGTCGGCTGCTTTTGCGTACTTTGCTATCGATGTGACTAGGATTATCGGAGAATGATCCCACTCTTTATTTTGTTGTTGATGAACATCTTTTGTAACAGTTGCCGAAGCTGCAATATTCAATAGTGGGGAAACTAAATTCGATAATGAGCTTCTCCTATTCTCTAGCTGCTGTTGTTTATGATGATCCAAGAACCAAACAGTTCTCAAGGCATCCAAATCATCGTTAATCACTAACAGATCACCACGCATTCGATCCGCTTGCTCCTCAAATGCAATTCGCTTCATTCCATGCCAGGTTCGAAAATACTTTTCGACGACTTCACGTAATTTCCCATGAACTCCATATATGCATAATTGCATTTTGGCGAACTCTTGAAGTATTCTCTCTTTTTCTTCGTCTGATATTTTTGATTTATTGTCATCATTATCATTATTACTGTCATCATCGTTATCACTTGGTGGTAGATCGAAATCCAACCAAATACGAACACGAGTTCCTGTACCCAATGCGGATTCGACATCTAATCTCCCGTCCATTTTCTCAACTAGCAATTTCACAATCGAGAGTCCTAGGCCAGTGCCAGCTTGCAATGAATCTTCTTGCGAAAACGGTTGGAATAAATGTGTGGTGAGAAAATCTGGTGATATTCCTTTCCCCGTATCGGTTATTGTAAATAAGACCGATATTCGTTTTGGATCTGATGAGGTATTAAAATTATTAGTGGATGTTGGGACTGTGGTTAAAGAGATGTGCACATATCCCTTTTTTGTGAATTTCAATGAATTTCTAAAGAAATAAGCAAATATAAGTCTGTGAATTCTCATGGTAACAGCATCAACATAGATTTGATTAAAACTTACCCAATAATCTTAAAAAAGAAAAAGAAAAATTTATTAATATTTAAGAATGAATAATTTTTTTCGATAATACACAATCACAATCTGAATCAAATACTTACATTCATCAGAATTTGCCTAACGCTTCCATCATCAGCCATAACACACCAGCCTTCAGATTTTGGTTCAATATCAAGCATCAATTCAACAGTTTGTTGTTCCTCTGCATGATCATTTTTATCGTCAACATTATTTGATGTATATTGATACGGATGCAAAAGATCACAAATACGTTTTCGTAAATGTGTAGTTGTCGAATCCGTGTGGTTTTCCAATATTTCGTTCAATGAATCGGATGAGACAAGAGAGTCGAATGATTTTAATGACTTTGATGTATTTACAGTGTTGGATGATGCTCCATAGACAGCTGACAGCATTTGTTGCCCAATTGAACATGATTCGGATACTTCTTCAATTATAGCAACCAGATCGACTTTTTGCAGTATACGGTGATAAGATTTGTTTCTTGAACGAATCCCATTGTCTGATGATGTAGTCTTCGAATTGTTATCATGATTCTGAGTGCCAACACTATTTACACCATCATCAGCAGATTTTATATTCGATGACGAAGTCGTAGATTCATCAGAGGATGCAATAGTCGATAAACTACTTGTGTGGTGATGTCGTCCTCCATGATTCTTATTATTATGCATTGAATGATGATGATGATGACCATTTAATCCGTTTTGTTCACTTTCCAATTTTGCGAAATCCAATACTGAATTCAGGATGCTAATCAAACTTGTCCCACACCCTTGAATAGTTTTCAATAATTCTTTTTGGGCATCAGTCATCTTTGAATCTTCCAATAATTCACAACTAGCCAATATTCCATGTAGCGGAGTTCTCAATTCATGAGACATTGATGAAATGAAAACTCCTTTAGCTCGATCAGCAACAATCACTCGACGTTTCAGCACTTCACTAACAACATTTACTCCAAAATTTCCAATATACACGCGTTCTTCGTCTTCGAACTGTCGAGAAGCATCGGTGGTCAATGCAATTAGAAATCCGAAAGCATTCTGAGAATTATCGTAAATCGGTACAACAATACCCGACTGCATTTGCGGTGGGAAAAGAGCAGGCAATGGAGGCAACGCATTTTGAAAGATGTATCCTTGTTCATGAGTTTCCATCAAGTGCGTCAAAAATGACGTCGTCGTCGGAGTAGACAGATAATCAGTTGACAATTCAATTCCGACGGATGCCAAAAATCTAAGATGCTTAATACCAGGTTCAGGTGGAGGACTATTTAAAAAGAATGATGAGAAATCTGAAGTCCGACCTGTCGACGAGATTGACTTTGATGAAAGTGATGGCATCTCCAATAGATAAAGAGCATCCACTTCCAATGTATCACGCATAAGCTTCACTGCCATCTCAAAACATTTTTGCATGACTCGATCTCCAATTTCACATGATTCTTTCTCCGGATTTTTTGACCATACACTTTCTCGTTTTCGTGATATTTCACCAGTTTCTTTGTTTAGTAATTGTGATTTCATGCTTTCCAGACAGAATTTACTAAACTCTGCAATCGAGTCTTGCATTTTGTTTCTCACTCTCAATCTTAATCTATCCGCCCATAATTCCAATTCGCGCACCACAACCTTAGCATAGTCCTTGAGAACCTTACGATCGTCAGCACTAAAATTATCACGACGATTATTATCAATCAAACAGATAGTACCGAGGTTATGGCCATCTTTTGTACGTAATGGAGCCCCAGCATAAAATCGAATATATGGAGGACCGGTTACTAAGGGGTTCTTTTTGAACCGCCAATCAACCAGTGCGTCCGGGACGACAAATGGCTCGGCTGTTTCTTGAAGAATCGCGTGGCCACAAAAAGAAACTTCTCGAGTGGTGGAACTACAGCCGAGACCTTCCTCTGCTTTGAACCATTGATGTGTTGTATTTACCAAGGATATCAGGGAAATCGGAACCTTGAAGTGCTGTTTAACTAAGCGGGCAATGCGCGAAAAATTCACATCTTGCGAAGTATTCAAGATCTGAAACCGCCATCTAAAAATTAGAATAGATAATCTTCGTTAATCAAACAAAAGTCTTAATAGTAGCATTGATTGAATGAAACTCATTAGGCTTACAAAGCACGTCTCCGTTCACCTTCATTTGGAGGCAGAGGAGGTGGTAAATACTCTGGTTCAAACTCATCATCACCTTCAACCTCATCGTCATCGTCATCGTCATCATCACCATCATCGTCACCATCGCCATCGCCATCCTCCCGATGCACTTCTGATTCACTGTCTTCGTTATGGTCATATACTTCATCATGATATTCGTCGTATCCTTCATAGTTATTCTCTTCGTCAGAAATTTCAGTATGTGTTTCTAAGCTTAAAGATGCAGAAGATGAGCGCACATTTGAAGGGATGGAATCTTCGATTGCAGTTAAATGTAATTCGTGCTGGTGAGTAGAATTAACATTATTCACGACGTCAGATGAAAATGCATAATTTGTTGCTGCATCTAATCCATTACTAGGTGTCCCGGGAGTATTTGATCCCGTGCCTCTTGCGCCATCTCTTCTCCAAGCTTCGATATACTCGACATCCCAATCATCACCAAATGTAGTGATTCCTGATAGTGGACTAGTTGGTAGACTCAATTTATTGTCATTAATGGTATTAGTGCTACTATTATTATGATCTCCTCTATCTCGATCTTTCCGATCTCGACATCCCACACTGCTTGTATAACTTCTTTTGGAGCTAGATCGTCTCGGTTTTCTCGGGATTGATAATGGATCAAATTTCCCTCGGGCATAACCATACAAAAAGTCGTCCCAATCCGAAAAATTATCATCAGTTATTGAGAGACTTAGGTCTGAATATGATTGTGTCAATATTGATAGTCGACGCTCTAATGATGCAGGAGAAGAGGTAGAAGACAGAGGACGTATTGGAATCTCCGGAGTGATAACTTTTGTTGGCGAGTGACCGGGAGTATAACAAGCATATGAATGATGTAGTGACGAAGAGCATTGATGAACACCACTTTCAGACCCAGTTTTACGAATAGTTAAATGGTTAGTGCCATTGTGGCAAGAATCTCGTGAGTGAATTCCTTCACGTAATGATTTTGATCTATTTAAGGACATCGATTCTTTAACATATGATAGACTATTTGACCGCTCTTTTGGATTGTTTCTTGGATATGGTAATGACAAAGATTTTCTTGGGCCTAAATTACTATAGCTATCCTCGTTGCTCTTAGTTGATGAAGAATGACAAAGTGATGCTGAAACAGGTGATTGATCAAGATTATTATTATTGTTATTCTTAGAAAACCGTCGACGACGATGGCTAATTGGATAATTATCATCGTTATAATAACGACTGGAAGAAGTATCAATTTCTGCTGGTATATGCTTCTTTCCGGCTAATTTTGAAATTGATATTGGTGGGGGTGATACCACTGGTGATAATAATGGTGAAGAAGAATTTGAACCAACCGGTAATAGTGATGGTGACATGGGATTCAGTAAAGGTGTTGAGGTTTCTGCTGGTGAAGATAAAATTAATGGCGCTTCCACAGAAGTTTCATCACAATTATTATTATCGTTACTGGAATTGTTAGCTAATTCTCGAGATTCACCTTCGTTTTCATCTAAAGTATGCGTTTTCGTAGCATTTATTATGGGCGTCATTTTCTAAGCGTAGATACTTATTTGTGTGATTATGAGCGGGCAATTTGATTTGAATAGTTTTTATTGTTCGTCTTCTCTGGTTGAGAAGTTGTTTTCTTCGAATCGAATAAATAAATAAATAAATAATTTTTTGCAATATATAAAAGTACAAAATTGCATATACGCACGTATGTGTATGTATGTAAAGATATGTATGCGCGAATAAATTATAAAAGAAAACTCTCTTTTATGCTTTTAGAGAGGGAAAATACGATATTTTGGCTTCGATCAAAAATTTATTTAGGGTATTAAGTTAAATGTATCGGTCCAAAACTTTAGGACAAAATGCAACAAGGTGTAATACGAAATGAAAGCACATGTATGTATGCAAGGAAAAATTATTATATTTACAAGAATTCAAACGAAATATTATGAAAGTTTGAGAAAATAATAGCTTGAAATTAACGTTTTATTGAATATATCGATATGTACATGTACTGTATAAACGGAAATCTCCTTTATATACCGGTACATGGATACTGTTACTTCCCAAACACAAATACACGCATACAGACACATGCATATCCATTCAGCTCCGATCATCGGAAAAATTTTTAGGAATCTAAATTTTTTATCGGTTGTATAGATTTTTTATTTCGCATTAATTCTTTGCACTTGACATGTAAAAGATGGGATACTAGGTGATCTCCTTGCAAAAAGAAGTATCAAAAAAACTTTGAGTATTTAGGAATATAACTAGCAGAAAAGCCTCACGGCTATAGAATACAATTAACTCATTAAACCGAGAGATTATATCTCAGAAAGACGAAGCATTCTAACAAATATTTATTATACTTATTTGGAAACTATCAATCATTAAGTGGTATAGCATATATATAAATAGCGAACTACATTTACATGTACATGTATAACGCTAAATGTCCGATAGGTTCATCAAGGAAAAACTGTTCGTGCGCTGTATGTGTGTATCACAGCTAAATTTAAACTATGTATAGTCATTAAAACCAATTTTTCTCCATGACATAACGAAATACGCAGTTGCATCAAAGATATTGCTGAAAAAAACTAACATGTATCAGAGCTGGTACATAACGATAATAATAGCGAATACGTTAATTGGCAACTCGATTTGCGTAGCGGTAGTGATTTCACTTTTACATTTTAAAATCTTGCATGCGATTTTCATTTTCGATGACACAAAAAGAATGATAGAAATTCCCCTGATTGATTCTAGATTCTCGCAAAGATACTGATTAGAGAAAGATCGACGACAACAATAAAACGGTCTGAGGTCAATCTTCCATTGTGACAGGGATATTTTATGAAATACAAATGTGTGCAATCTCAATACATGTGTACATGTATGTACAATTTAAATACAATACATTATATCGATATCGTATCAACATTATAATGTGTAGTATCCCTTTTTATTTTTATAAGAACATGTCATATGAAAACCTCTATAAAGAATCTTATCTTTGAAATCAGTTCTTATTAAACATATAAAAACCTCCCTTTATACAAGGAGAACCTCTTTAGAGTGGGATAACTATTAATTTTTCGACTAATATCTCTCGATATTATAGCTAAACATATGCTTTTGAAATTAAGAGATGAAATCGTCTATTGGGTTAACGTTCTACCGTTACATGATGCTAGATTTTTACATAATACATGTTATTAATCATTAATTATTAATTGCACAGCACAACAGTTTTGTGTAAGATATAGGGATAGAATTAGAAATCGGATAAACTGCCCCTTGAGAAATCTAAACCTTATCTTAACCTCGTGGTATAATAAATTGCAAGTTTTGTTCATTTTGCGAAACAAAATTGATTTTACTAATGCCAAAACCCGATTAAAGTTAAGGTTTAAGTTTTTCCTGAGGGAAGGGAATAGATTGATGTGCGTACCTACCAGAACTCCTCCCTTGTAAAAAAATTTAAAAAGTTCAAACCTTAATTTAACCCTTAATCTAACCTCAAGGCAAGTAAACTAGTAACTAAAATTTATAAGAAATTACACTGTAAATTTAAATTTATTTATTTGCGAAACAAATAATAATTAATTAGTTCTGCTAAAAAAAGATGGATTAAATTAAGATCGAGATTAAATTTTTTACAGGGGAGTGTAATATACAAAACACAGTACACAATATAAATTCACTGTGTAACAAAATACTCATAATACAATACAATGGACAACGATAATTTAGCGTAAGAATTTTTAAAGTGCATTTGTAATGAATATAAAACAAATGTTGCAGTAATGATTTATTACTTTATATTGTGTTAAGTAACTCCAAAGGCATACATATCAATTGCATTAGCAGGGCAGTTCTATTTTATTTGGACTATAAAATGAAACATTTTAACAAGTGAAATGTAACATAAAGAGAGAATAATAGAAATTTATGTTCATTATTGCTTTATAATTCTTGTTCATATGAAACTGTATATCGATAGATCTAATTGATTTACACGTGTTATCAGTCGATGTAATCCATGAATTATATCGTATCGACTACGTATTGTCTCATCTAACTTTCAAGATGAATTTTTAAGATCGAAACCGAATGTGTAAGATTTCGATTTCTTCCTATTTTTATATTGGCGTTTCCGGTTTAGATGTTTTCAGATACATATTTTTATGATAACATTCTTAATATTATCTATAATTTGGATTTCTTTTTAATTCTATCTGTACAATTAAGTTCTCTCCAAAATGAATGAATTGATTCCAAATGCACTTGTACAGTTGACGTCATAAAGATTCGGAATTTTAAATTTGCATAACAATTATATGATTAAAAAATGAATAGAATTACATGAAAATTTGTCAAATATATGATTTTTGATATGAAGAACAAAGCTGCTTAAGACATATTGGTATAATATCTTATTAAAAATACCATTAAATTATAAAAACTACAGTAAAAACAACTATAAATTTAATTAACTTATATCTTTATTCATTATTCAATAAAAAAATATTAGAATTGTAACAAAATTTATAAATTTATTCTTTAAAATATAATGAACAACTTCAACTATAATAAAATAATAAACTTTTTTTACAATAAATTTATTGAGAAAAGATGTAATAATTTGAGCAAACTTGATTTACAGATTATAAAGAAGATATATTAGGCAAGTTTGATAATTTTTATTATTTATGTATTATATCAAAATTCTGAATCTTTATAATGCCAACTATATATAAGAGTTTAATATATTCTAATATAGCTTTATTAATGCTAAACAGTAATTATAATCTTTAATATAACTGAGCTATGTTATATGTAAAAAAATTTTACTTTCTGATATTTATTTTTTAATAAAGCTATACTTGAATTAGTATTTTATTAAAATTATAATATGTAACAAAAAAAACTGGATATTTTAATTTTCTCCATAAATATTTATTTAAATAATATAAAAATTTAGATAAATATACTTGAGAGTATGATAAACAACTTTATTTAAGACTACTTGAATACTTATCTTATTAAAATTTTTATAGTTTATATTTTTAAAATTAAAAATTTTTAATAATAAGAAAACTTAAATAAATTTGATCATTATTTTGTAAATTAAACTTGTTTACTAGATTATTAAGTATATATTTAAAATTTTATATAATTTAATAAATATTCATTAAATAACAAACAAAAAAGATTAAAAAAGTATTTTAAATCAATTTTTTCAAAAAAAATTTAATAAAATATGAAAAAAATTTTATATAAATTAAATAAATATTTATTAAATATAATCAAAAATAAAATATCTGGTTTTTTTATTATATATTGTACTATTCATTTTTAAATATTACTTATTTATAATAAGATTTTATAACATTTAAAATAAAATTTAAATAAAAAATCTTTTTTTTATACTAAGTTTATCTTATATTAGAATTTTATATTTATTCTTTAGTATTAAATAAATTAATTTATTTATTTTTATATAAACCAGTTTAATTTCTTTAATAATTTAGATAATAATTAGTCTAGTATATTTTCTTATTATTTAATTAAAATAAAAAAAAACTTATAATAATAAATTAAGTATTATAATAAACTTTATATTTATAATTAATATACTTTTTACAATTAGTATGAAAAGTAATAATAAATATATTTTTCATTTATAACTTAATAAGAAATTGCTAAAAATTTATAAAATTTGTCATTATATTCTTTAAAATAACAGAAATAAAATTTTCTAAGGATATAAAATGTGTTAATATAGTAATATTTTGTGAAATTACATGCTAAAAATGGTAAACTGAGAGACTATTCCATTATAAAAATATTTTTTATAAGCAAGTATGAAAATAATTTTATAGAAATATATTTAAAGATATATAAAATATATTTGTAATTTAAAACAAAATATTTAGTTAATATTTATTAAATAAATATTAGTAAAAAAAGCTAATTTTGATAAATTTCATAATAAAATATAATAAAATATAGTAAAATATAATAAAAATATTATATTTATTATATTTTATTATGAAAACTATCAAAATTAAGTCTTTTTTTAACTGGTATTTATTTAATAAATATTAACTAAAAATTTTTTTAAATTATAAATATATTTTTTAAATATATTTTTATAAAATTATTTTCATATTTACTTATAAAAAATATTTTTAAATAATTTTTTATAGTACTTTAACCAAAATAATTTCCAGTCTGTCATTTTTAATATGTAATTTCACAAAATATTACTATATTAATATGCTTATAATTTTAGAAAATTTTATTTTTATTATCTTAAAAAATATAATATCAAATTTTTATAAATTTTTAGTAATTTCTTATTAAATTATAGATGAAAAACATATTTATTATTACATTTTATGCTAATTGTATTTATACTTATAATTTAATATTATATATCTAATAAATAAAAAAAAATATATTATTTATTTATATTATTATTTATTATAATAATAAAATATTTAAAGTTTCAGTTTATAATAAGAAAAATTAAATTATTAATATATTTATTAAATTTTTAATTTAAATTATTTTAATTATTATTTTTAATTTTTAATTTTTTATATATAATTATCTTTTTTAAATTTATTAATTACTAAATAATTATAATTAAAAAATCTTTCTATAGTTATATTTCTTTATAAATATTTAATTTTATTTTTATAACTAAAAAATCTGTATATTTTAAATTGTACATACATGTACACATGTATTGAGATTGCACACATTTGTATTTCATAAAATATCCCTGTCACAATGG
>CAJVPS010000859.1:0-19225 GCA_910591765.1 Ambispora leptoticha | reverse complement strand
TAACCCTCTTGGACCTATAAAAGTAAACAATTGCCGTGAACACAGTCACTATTACCATTTTAAAATAATTACATACGTATAATCTTAAAACGGTAACAATACTATCATTACTCACAAAATTATCATCTTATAATTACTTAATAATATAATAACAATTATTATATAAGAAATGAAAAAAAAGAAAAAAAATATCAATTCTTTAAGAAAATGATATTTTCTAATTCAATAGCAAGATAAACTTATCTGAAAAAAAATAAAAAGTAAATATCTATAATAAAAGAATATCTTTATTTTTATCAAATTAATAAAACTTATAAAAAAATCATACTGTTAATAATATTAATATAAATAATGAAAAAGTATAATTTTATTATAGAAATAAAGAAAAAATTAATAATTGAATAATAAACAGATACAAATTCAAATTAATATAAGAAATATTAATAAAAATTATATAATTAAGCAATTATTTAATATAATACAAAATTATATTAACTTTTAAATTGTAATAATATAGCTGAAATTATAAAATTATATATTATAGTATGAAAATTAGACATAAAAATCAACTTATATTTCAGATCTATTTGTCTAGAAGATTTTCTTTTATATAATCTTTCTGAAAAATATATTTATTCAGAATTTTTATAATTTTAATTAATTATATTATATTATTTTTTAACTTAGTATATTTATTCTATATTATACTTATTTATAAAATATTATTTATTATAAATAATTCTTTTATTTAATTACTTAATAGAATTTATTATTTTTTTTTATATCTAACTTTTTCAAAATATTACTAACTTATAAGTTAAGAATAAGAATTACTTTGATAGATATTATAATAAAAATAGTAATTATAACTCTATCTAATAGAAATATTAATTTTAATATATTATAAACAGATCAAGAAATAATAAATATTATTATAACTACAGATTTAATTAAAGAAAAACTATTATTATATAACAAACTTTCACAAGTAATAACTAAAAACTTAATATTCTGATATTAGAAAATTATTAGTAGAGCTAATAAATTATTTTAATATATTTCAGAACAAGTAATTCTAAGTTTAAGAAAGTTATTATCAACAAAATTAGAAAGAATAACTAATAATAACTTTGAAGAATTATTGAGTTTTGTAAAAATATAGTATTTAATCTTAAACTTTATAAAATAAAATACTAATAAAAAGAATCTTATTATAATATAAACTTTTAGTAAAGTATTAATTACTTATTTATTATTAGTTACTTTATATTACAATATAATTAGATAAATAATTATATATATTTTATTGAATATTAGCTTTAGAGAATATTATTTATAAATTAAAAGATTTTACAAATATAATAATTATGACAAAAATTATTATAATAAAGTTAATAAATTTATTATAACAAAACTAATAATATTATCATAGCAAAATTAATATTATGATATTAATTAAAGTAATATTTAAATTATAGTAAAAGTAGCATAAGTATTATAATAAAAATATTATTCATATAATCTTTAAAATATATAAAAGTAATATATCTTAACTAATAAAAAGAATAATTAGTTAGTAAATTCTAAATAATTAGTTAATTAATTTAGTTTGAGTTCTATAAGTTTAGTTTTCAATTTATATTTTAAGTAGATTATAATTAAAGAGAATTCTAAGAAATATCTCTTATAGAATAGATCTTAATTAAGATCTATTATTTCATCTTATTAATAAACTAATCTTATTAATAAACTAATCATTATATTTATCTTTAAAATTATACTTTGGAATTGGATTATATTTTAGTTAATTAATCTAAAGAATACTATTATTACCTATCTTTAGAAATTACCTCTGATAATCTTTAGTAGAAAAAGAATACTCTTATTAATACACTATAAAGAATCCTCTGATATTATAGTTATTAGTAAAAATATATGTTTTTAATAATTTAAGAATCATACTCATACCTCAAATTAATACTCATACCAAAAAGATAATAATATAATCAAGACTCTTTACAGTAAAGATATCTGGACAGTTTGTGAAAATTCACTATATCAAGACAAGAGGCTTTAATATATATTAAGTATTAATCAAGTATACTTGAATATCCCATGGATCGGAAGAGCCGATGCCGATCAGCAATATCACGTGGCCCGAACTTTTAGGGCAGACTCATATTTCACAACGAACATTTTTTGTTAAGTAGTTCATAGATAAAATTTCAAGATACAAGTCATTAATAAATTGGCCTTTATAAAGAGGTTCGCTAAATTGAATGCTAGAATTTATATAATCTTAGCAAAGAATAATGAGAAATTGATATTTCAAATATTTTTGATTTTATTTAAAAGTTGAAAATAAATAAATATAATAAATATATATATTTTGGTTCAATCATATGGCGATAACCAGAATCAGCAGAATAAACAAAACAATGATAAGTATTCCAATGCAGCATGTAGATTTTGTCTCTACAATTTTGTAAAAAATCGTTTAACTTGTAAAAAAATCAAATATCATAATATAATATATATAATGACAATGCTATACCTTCGTTCTTTTTTATAATATAAATCAATTTTCGCATCGATCTATCAATTCGACTCTGTGCGCTGTCAAGTCGGTGGCCAAAGTCATCTAATAGTCTACAAAATTAAATTAAAATGAAGAAACAAATTATAATAATTTGCAAAATTCAAAAAAAACAAACTATAATTACATATTTTGATCTTCTATTTCAGCGCCCATAGTCGTCGCAATAGCGTGGATATTTCGCGCGGTGCCATATAGTGAGTCTAGTTGTTCGTCTTGTTCTTGAACGAGTATCTAGATATTCCACTTTTGAATTTTTGATAATTCGAATATTACACATGGTGTACTAACTAACTTACTGTCTGTTGAAATGCCTCGTTTTCTATGAAACGCGTATTATCCAATTCTACTTCTTCGCTTCGTGATCGCGAAGAGTAGTCATCTATTGAGAATATTTGTCGGCCGCCTTCAAACAATTCCTATACATAAATAAAAATAACAATCATGCTGTTATTTTTAATATTTATTAGAATTATTATTTATTATTTAAATCAAATATTTCAATTCAATTTATTTTTGATTCAGTATATGGTAATGACGAAAAGTGAATATAATAAATACCTGTCGTTGATTTTTCGCATTCTTACGTGACTGAGCTGGTGGTTCTGATAAAGTTAATCTTATATCCTATAATATAAAGAATTCATTTCAACTTTTACTACCAATTTCTTTTGAAACTCGAAACTGATAAATGAAAAACTTACTTGTATTCGATGTCGCGTAACCTCTACGAAACTCTTACGAGATTCTACATCTTTACTTGATAAATTAAATCTTGCCGGGTCAAATTCTACTATTCGTATTTATTTATTTATCCAGTTATTTTATAAGTTCAATATTATATTGGTAAAAGATACAATAATAACCATAATAATAATGATAGCAAAATAAAATAAAGTTACAAAGAAAAGGATATTAATAGTTTCGTCCAAGTCATCCAAATCTCCTAGAATAGTCTGCAAGATAGCATTAATTTCTTCCTCGGTTCGTTGAAGCTCTTCGTTGTTTCTTGAGGATACGGTACTATATATGCGTGTCCAGCTTTGGAAAAGTGCTTCTGCATTTGTGACGTTTTGTTCTACTTCCCTGCAATAAGATTTTTATGGTACTTAGTAAAGCTGCCTCTAGTGATTCAATAAAAAAAGAGACTCGTTCGAGGCATTTTTATGGTTTTTCGAACTTTAAAGGTATAATTGTGAAAATTTACTCTTTGACCGCAAAGAATGGATCTCCTGTGGCCATTTTTGTCGGAGAGAATGTTAACTATAAAATCATTTCAAAATTCAAAAATCTGTCACGAGGATAAATAGTTCATTAAAAAATAGGCTATTTATTGAAAATGACATCAGGCCAAAACAATTATGCATTGTAACATTTCTTTTTGGGGAAAAATTCAATTTAGCACTAACAATTTGTCAAATACAAAACGATGGATGATTTATTTAATGAATCTCATTTTTTGCGATTTTCATCCGGTGGAAGAACGTAAGAAATTTAGATGATAATATAATGGTAAAAATTCATCTACTAACAAAATAAATATTATTCCTTTTCTTATTAGAAATATTTATGGGTTATCAGTAGTGGAAACTCCTTTGTCTGGTAAAATACCTGCAAGTCCAGATTTTCCATCAGGTATTTTACAGTCGATGCCTAACGATAATATTGATGATCATCATCAGCATATGCCTAGTAATTAAGTTGAAATTAATTTTTATGATCCAAATTATTAGTTGTTATTTTTTATTTATCGAATTTTTTCAATTACAAGCATCTTCTAATGATATTAAATACAAGCATGTATTTGCCAGTTCTTTTTACGGGATCACATGTTTTGTGTCCGCGGCTGGATATTGGAATACTATCGAGTTGCAATTAGATAAAGATATTGGTTAGTTAGAATAAGATGCCATAATCAAGTTGATTGATTTTCATCACTGAATTTTTTTTATAGGTGAGATTGTTTCAATGGATTCTTTTTACAGTGATAAAATAGGGCTAGTGTTGGCTTTTACTACTGTTCATGTAATTGTAATTTATATTATCAACAATTATTTTCTTCTTTATAATAAATGTATATTCTTTTAATCCTCGTCACAGGTCCTAAATAGTCCCAAAAATACTACTGAAGTCGAAGGGCAACATCAATTTATGCTTCGTATCTATTTTCTCAATGATCTAGGATCGGTGTTGTGTATGGAAGACGCGCTATTTAAATTAACTGGTATTTCGCGCGTTCATTTTATGACTATTGATTTTATTTTTTTTTGATAAAAAAATTTTATCTTTTAGAAAAATGCCAAAAAATTCAACTAACCTTTACACCGATGCAATTGACCCACACGATAATACGCAAGGCCTACAACAACAACAATAATAGCACATCGGAGCTTTGTTTGCTTTTGTGTGGTACAGATGGCGGAGTTCATTTGTATACATTTGTAAGGATTGAGAATATTCATTTATTAATTATTTGTATAAATTAAATTAATGAATGTTTTAATTTTATAGAATTTTAAAAATCAAAAATGGGAAGAAGAAGCTGTACAGCCTTACTTCCCATTTCTTTCGGAGGTGGCTGATTCGAAATCAAAGTAAGATAAGAAATAAACAACTTAACCTTATCATTCCTTTTGTTTGATTCGATTTATTAATTAAAAAGCAATTTAACAGCATTTTGTCACTAGTAATATTTGATTTCGGTATAAAGAAAATAATCGCAGCAGGATGTCAGAATGGAATTTTACATTTAGCAATCTTACAAAAAGACTCAAATGTCAATAACAGTGAAGGTGGAGAAAAAGAAGGAAATTTTATACAACTTGAAGAATCACAATTTGCCCCATTATTCAGTCCAATCACCTCAATCTCAATATTCACCACATCAACAAGCAAACAAGACCCTGGCGATGTTCACATGCTAGTCACATGTGCCGTAGAACAAGTATTAATCTATCGGTTTGTTGACAGTCGAGGCATAAAGTACCCGGTACAGCTGAAAGAATGCACTCAATATGATAGTGTGCTTTGTTCGCATGTGATGGATGTCGATTGGGATGGAAGAAATGAGATTTTGGTGGGTACTTATGGACGAGAAATGTTAATATATAAACAAGAAGGTTAGTTCAATTAATTCTTGGATCATTATAATTGTTTATCTATTAACACCCGTAATATTTTGATAGAAAACGATAACGACCCCACTTTTCAATTAATATGGCGACGATCATTTGCTCATCCCATTTATCGAATTGATCATTTGGATTTGAATCAAGATGGACTTGAAGAACTTGTTGTAACTTCTCAATACGGAATACACGTATTTCAGGTATTTACAAAAACTTCTTGGATTGCATTAACAAACAACATTAAAATTAACGAATATTTCTTTTCAATAATGATGATCGATCAAAAGCCAAATTTGCATAAAGCCAAAGAATTACTGAATCAGATGTTTGAAGAATTGGATCACTTAAGAATTGCTTATATCAACGCGATATCAACGTAAATAAAAATAGCATCAGTCTAAATTTAGTGTAACGTCAATAATTTTTGTAAATTAAAAATTTTGTCTCAGATCAATGCATTCTCGAAGTAAAAAATGATAGAACGACCATTTTGGGGATTTATACAGGGTTCTCGTAAGAGACTTTTTTCTGAATATAGCGTGAAGATACCGTCTTCTTCCTATAAAATAAAGCTTGCAGCGATAAAACTTTCATTCATACCAGAAAATTTACATTTTCGTCCATCGCACGCAACCACATGTTTGCATCGAGCATTCCGAAACTTGAACAATGCTCGAGTTTCCTTATACAAGAGCAATTCCAATAGCCTCAATAGACCTATAAAACCTCAAATTCGTTTTAACACAACGATAACAACAGGCACCTGCTCTAATTCAGATCAAGAACCAAATAAAGATCCTAAATGGCTCAACTTGTCTTTTTACACTTTTAATCCTATTGAAGATGCACGTTTAGGTTCTCTCCATCAAACAATGTTAAAAAATTTCAAAGATCTTGGGATTTTAGGTAGGATCTATATCTCTACTGAGGGGATCAATGCTCAACTATCATGTCCCAGTGAAAAGATTAACGCGTTAAGAAAGTATTGTGACGAGGAAATTCCAAAATTCTTTGGAAAGGTTGATGAGCGGATAGATGATGGGATCGGAGAATTTAACTATTCGACGGTACATGGAGATCGAGCATCTTTTCTGAAATTGATTGTGCGGATAAGGAATCAGGTAGAGAGCAGTAATTAAAGCTGCAAAATTGTCTAAGTTTCATGGCAATGTGATGCGTTTTTCTTTTTTATCTTTTGACTCTACTATTTAAATAGATTGTCGTCGATGGTCTTAAACCCGGGTCCTATGATATTAAAAAACAACCAAAACATTTGTCTGCGCAGGAATGGCATCATGCACTCTCTAATACTGATATAAAGCCTATAGTAATAGATATGCGGAATCACTACGAATCGTAAGTTGATCATCGATTTTTATAACAGGAAGAATCAATTACGCTTATGACTACTTCAAATAATACTTTGGGTTTTATTCCTCTATCATTATTTACTATCTGTAAAGTCAAATTGGTTCTATTATATAAATAGGTAAACGAGATTATAACAGTTTGATCTCTAAGAAGGACAGACACAACGTTAAATGATCAGAATTATGTATATAGTTCAGCATCGAAATGTTGATGTGGTTTCAGTTTATTTCATACAATTTTTTTGGTTTTCCTTTACATCATCAGCGAGGTCGGTCATTTTGAAGATTCGATACGTCCTGATGTAGATACTTTTCGTGATAGCATTAAAGCGATGAATGAGATTTGCCAAGGGAAACAAGACGAAGAGATTTTCATGTACTGTACAGGTACGATTTAAGATACGATCTAATTGCGTCTTGGGATTCTCAACTTAATCTTAATTTTCGTAAATTGTTAAACATCCTTTTTCAGGTGGTATACGCTGTTCTAAAGCTGGCGCAATTCTACGCTCAAATGGCTTCAAATTCGTAAATGTGCTAAAAGGTGGTGTAACAGCATACGGAAGATTTGTTGCCGCCAATCCATTCATCAAATCACTATATAAAGGACGAAACTTTACATTCGATAAGCGGCTCGGTGAACCAATAACTGACGATATTGTGTCGCAGTGTCACACATGTGGTAATCCTTGCGATATTCACATAAATTGCCGAAACAAAGCGTGTAATTTATTGTTTATTCAATGTCAAGATTGTAAAATAAGAACAAAGCATACCTGTGGTAATAGGACTTGTTTTGAGATGGTTGACACTTGGGACAAGATGTTGCAAGAGAAAAATAGCAGTGATGAGTCATCTACAATACTGATACCAAATAATAGTTTTCCAACAACTGCGACTTCAACTTCTGTTATCCCAGCTCATGATGATGTAAAGCCAGGAATTAGTTGTTGGTATGATCATGCACATCGTGTGCGTCCTAAATTGGTAATTGAACGGCTAGGAGGTAAAAGCGAAAATTTACCCACACAATCTATTCAAGAAATTCTTGCGCAAAAAATATCAACAATGGGCGATTAAATAAAGTTATTAATGCATATATTTTGATTGGTTCCATAAATCAAAGCATATGTCATGCACATGATCAATTAACGAAACGCGTAATAAATAAAAGTTTAGTCATCTGTAAATAAAACATATTTGAAGAAAATAATGCTAAAATTTCTAGACCCTAAGAAACTATATAAAATTTCTGCTGGTGGTGGTGGTGGTGGTAATGGCGGTAATTTGATAAAATCACGGAACCTGTTATTCAATTCAAAGGCATACTACTCGTCATTAGATCCATTTTCTAGCGCATTTGGTGGAAAGGCGCCAACACCAAGATCTAGTCCTCTTGGTGATCCGTTTGTTCGACCAAGGCAATCGGTGTTTGAAGGTCAGCCTCAGCCACCACCCTCACAACAACCTCCTTCACAAGAAAGCAACATTAATGATAGTAACAGTGCTCTTCCTAGTAGATCTTCGTTACCAGAAAATACACAGAGAACCATTTATCGAGTTCCAGAACGTAGTAATATGCAAAAGTAAACCAATAATTATCTTATTTAATTATTCGTGCACGCGTACGCGAATTTAAAAAATTTTATTTGTTATTTTAAAAAAATCAATCAGACTTCAATATGGTGAAGGATCATCATTGACGCCCGTCAACTTTCAAAATAGTAATCGAGAAATTTATAGAGGAAATAATCCTAACCAGACGTCGTTTCCTACAAGTAGCGACGGATCCACCGGTCTTTCTACCCCTCGATATAAAATATGGACTCCAGAAGAAAAAGATCTATTGGTTGAGGCTGTAAAAAAAGAAGGTTCTGATGATAAATGGGATTTAATATCACAAAATTATTTCAAATCTTCTAGAAGTCCTAGGGCTTGTATGATGGCATGGGATAGGTTTCTTCAAGGAAAGTTGAACCCTTCTGGACAACGACCCGATAATAGTAACTATCCAAATCCGGGGCAACGAATTAACATTATGCCACCAAATTCTGGTCCAATGCCATTGCGATATAGCAACGATATGCCGAATTCTGCTATACCGAGATATAACAATACGACAAGACGTGTCTGGACTAATGAAGAAATCGACACACTGTTTAAAGGTGTAGAGAAATATGGAGAAAATTTCGAATTGATTTCTTCTGAGATGTTCCATGGTTTAAGGACTGAAAACGCATGTAGAATAAAATATGAGAATACAGTAGCAAATCGGAAGACAGTAACAGCAAATACAAGTGAGCCGTTGGATATACGCATCGGTGAATTACTCGACAAAGAATGGTATCAGATAAACGATACACTCGGAAAACAAGCCGATAAAGTACAAATTATATATGAAACGCCTTCTTCACCTTCAAGCAACGCATGGACAAAAGAAGAGAACGATATACTTTTTAAATCAGTAAAGGAATTCGGCGATGATTGGACCAAGACACTAGAACGGTTGCCGGGACGAACATTAACAGCTGCAAAAAATCGTTACGGTGATATAGTTTGGACATTAGAAGAAATCACCGCATTCGAAGAAGCCTATGCAAAATACGGCGAAGATTGGGCAAAAATAGCTAAGGAAGTCCCCACAAAAACTTCTGGACAGTGTTGGTCATACTGGCTTCGATCTACTGGTAAAGATTTATTACCAAAAAATAAGGAATTGGAGGATAAATCAGGTAAAAAACATGCTGGAGAGGAAAAAGCAGTAATAAAGGATCTGGACTCACTCTTTCGTCATCATAACTACAGGCATTTTAGAGAGTCCTTATCGAGCATACATATCAATTCAATTTCTCGAAGAGCCGCCTCTGGAGATGCAATTTATTCGACGCCAGAAATGGGAAATTTTTACTCGAGAAACAGATACAATCGTTTCTCCTAAATTGAATAATCCAGCCGTATCTATCGAGGAGGAAGGAGAGTCCAAAGAAAATGATCAAAGCGTAATATATGTAGGTCAAGAAAATGTTGATGATAAATCTATAAATGAAAATCAGACACATACTGAATCGGAAAATGTATATGAAGAGACTTTAGAGCCAATTGAAGAATATGATAGGGACTTTAGAAGGGAAGAATGACTGTATAATAAATATATATGTCATAAGCTAGAACAGAATGTATATTGATTTCAAATCAGAATTGAATATTAATAAATTCAATATAATTTTACTAAGCAATATATTAATATGTAGCATACTTTTGTATTTTTATTTATTGCATGATTATGTATTTTTAAATTGGTAATTTCTTAGTCAATTTCATAAATAACTGACTTTCCAAAAATCATGTATAATGTTAAAAATTTTCGAACACAGAACATTACAAACGCTGATCATCTCTGTCTTTTAGACCGGTAAAACTTATATATCAGGAATGGATTCTTACAAAGAATCGTCGATATCTCGAATCAGGCCACTGTAGCGATCGGATTTAATCAAGTATCGGATCACTAGACGTCGAGATACGCACCATAAATTGAGGCATGGAAGTTTTGATGAAACATTCAATGCCTGAATATAGAAGTATGCCAGCTTATAAAAACGTAGATGTCAGTTTTGGTTGTTCTTTGTGTTCAGAAAATTTCTTGGAATTTAACATGAAATTTTCGCCAAGATAAAGAAGTCAGATATTTATGATTCGAGAGACATTTTTTAACATAAATTTATTGATGATTTATGACATATGTAGATCTATAAAAGGCATCATGATTAGCGTCTGTTATGTTCTTGGTGTCTGGAAAATTTCATGATTTTCACATAGTTATGGGTGGTCAGTTATTGACTCCTATAGAAAAATCGATCATCCACGATAAAAATTATTTTTTATCAACATCACGATTATAGAACGAATGTTAGCATGCTAATTATTCAAGTGGGGTAGGTCCCAGCGCCAAGTCACCTTGCTCATCACAGAGTATCAACAATCGACCGGGGTACTCTTCGATCTTGTGCGCGAGATGATGTCGGAACTTGTAATGCGGCCATGTCAACATCATCCTCGCGGTCTTGCTCTTGATCTTTCGATTGAATTTCTTCTTAAACTTTCTGATATCATCAGACTCTTGGTTCTCGAGTCTTGAATCTTTCTTCTTTTTTCTCACCATGTTCTTGGTTTCAAATCTTGTAAGAAAAATGGTATTGTAATTCTCACATAATTCCTTTGTGATCTTGTGATTGCAATCTTTCACGATGTTTTTGATCTTATCATGTATCTTTAGCATCTTTCTCTTTAGCGTGTACCTTTTACGTTTATTAGATCCACCCTTGCTTTTGGATACCTCACTTTGATATTTATCATATCTCTTGCATAGCCTGAGAACGCGCGTAATGTCTCCTTTACCCCATTCAATAATCTTTCATGAATGTGCGCACACCAGGATCGATCGAGATGAAATCATTATCCTCGATAATTTTCTTCCAACGGTACGCACGCGTAAATATAGAATCGACCCAGTCTGTCTCGCGTGATATCAATGGCATCTTTTATTTAGGGAAGTTCTTCGGAGGTCTTGATATGCTTAAGAAACGCATATTCACCTTTTTTTTCGTATGAAATCCCTTTTTTCAATGGTAATTGTTTGCGGTTTATACTTTTTTGATTTTTTCTTGATCGTGAATTTCTTATTAAATTTAAGATTTGTATCGTATGCTTTTAACAATTCGGACAGCGCACGATCGCGTACACCAGAAGGGGTTTTCTTCACCCAAGCATTCTCAAGTTGATAGTTAACGTTATTAATCACTCGTTTTCTCAAATATTTTTTGGTACTGCGTTCTCCTTCTCTCGTCTTCTTTTTTTGTTTGCGGCAGCCCTAAGACCATTGTGTCTGCCTGTGAACACCGTGACGATACCGCTGCAAGTTCGCCTGTGTCTGGGTCTGTTGATTCAACATCCGTACCGAGAACCACGAGTTTGACATCGTGTTTCTGAAAAATCCACTCGACGGGCTCATGTGAGAATCGGCACAATCGGTCCTTGCGGGTAACCACAACTTCCTCGAGATTTCCTGCGTACACTCGTTCCAGAATGGACACGAATCCTCGTCGTTTCCAATTGAGACCAGACCCGACGTCAGTAACGATCTCATGATCAGGAAATTTAGAAGTGAGCTATGCACGCTGCCTTTCAAGGTCATCTTTCTGCTTTTCACTGGATACTCGTGCGTAACAGTTTTTTCTTTTGCGCACTCTCCTTGTTAAACATTCGGTCGATGTCCGTGACGGAATATAAACGTTTTCCACCCGGCATGGTAACGCTCGAAACATCGCCACGTTCGCTCCATCTACGAAGAGTGCTCGTAGATATTCCATAATTCTTCTGTAAGAACAAGATTTAATTACTGTAATTTACTGCATAGACTACTCTGGGTGTGTTACAGTTTTCATAGCAAAAATTGATCTACACCGGGTCTCGAGATATTGAGTCCCAAAGGGGTTGTGCGTAGAAAGAATTTACTCGTTATCGTAGATTACAATTGGCTTTATCATTGTATGGTGGGCCATTTTTTCTGGGATTCTTTTTTTGGGAAGGATATACATATCATACAATTAATATTTCTTTTTTTTACTGACAGACGCGTAAGATCTACATAATTGATATGTGTGACATATAAACACCCTCCCGGTGACGCAAATTGAGTACCATTCGATTCCTTAGGTTCTGATGAATCGAATGGTGATATTACACCCCACTGGGCCTCGAGATATCGAGCGATTTTACGCACGACCTCCTTGGATCACAATATCTCGAGGCCCAGTAGCAGGAACCAAGTGTAAGGTATACCATTCAATTCATCAGAACCTAGGGAATCGAATGGTATACTTAAACTTGATTTCCGCCATTGGGTCTCGAGATATGGAGTCCCAAAGAAGCTGTGCATCAAATCCCACGTATGGCCTCTTTGGAGTACGATATCTCGAGATCTAGTGACGGGAATCGAGTATAAAACCCAACATTCGATTTACCAAACCCAGTAAATCGAATGATGGGCTTTACACTCGATTCCCGCCACTGGTTCTCGAGATATTGAGCCCCAAAGAGGTCGTACATGGAATTATTCGTTATTGCGGATTATTGTGGCTACGCATATAATGACAACGAACTATAATACAGTGGCTTTGCCATTATATAGTGGCAACCTATCTGAAACGGTATGACCCCTACCAAGAACGGTATTTTTGTATAGTCACTCTTATTGATGTTACCTATTTTCAAGAAAATGGCAAAACCCCCAAATGCCAAATGTCCTAAATTAAATATAATGAAATCTTTTATTAAGTGCAAATTTTGCCGAAATTCAAAAATTCAGTTTGGGGTGGGCCAGAAATTACGTGATTAATAGGGCGGGTGAATCCAAAAATCACGTCCATGTGACCTTAAATTATCACCGGGGGGAAAGCCACATATGAAGAGATATTCACGTAATTTTGGCCCTCCCCACGGTCTTTATATCTTTAATAAAATCCACTCGATATAGTAGATTTAATAATAAATTTCGATATAGTGGAGTTTCGAGAATTTTTACTAATTGGTTTTTTTTATACGCTCATTATAAAGAGAGCCACTGTGTATATATAAAACTTTGGGAACTATTTGAATAAATAGATATTTCCTCAATGATATTATCACATATATATACATATATATATATATATAATAACCAAAAATATTCTCTCGGATAAAATTATAAAAATAATATTAAATCGTTGTTGTTGCCATTAAAATCTTGTTTGTTACTGAATAACACAATCTTTATCCTTATCCGGTTTTCGCTGCTTCTTTAACTTTGTTTGGACAGTATTATCGTGTTCTTGGCGTGTTATCGTTCCACCACGTGATAATCTTTCAATGGCATCTTGGTTACCATGTACAGCGGCCTATATACATAAAAAACCACATGAGAAATCAACAATGCATCAAAAAAAAATAAACAATCACAAAATATTTATTATATTGTCTACCTTTGAATACCATTCATTAGCAGTTTTAGGATCCACTTGCGTATTAATCCCCACTTCATGGAAATACCCCATCGCAAACTCGGCAGCCGCCAACCCTTTCTTCGCGGCTATCTCAGCATGCATATACGCCAACATCTCATTCTGATCGAAATATCCTTCAGCGCCACACAAATACCACTTACTCAGTGCCATGTTTGCCTCTACGTACCCTTTATTGGCGGCACGTTCATAATACGAGACAGAAAGCTCCGGGTCGTATGGACATCCAAGTGCCGCATATTCGTGACAGTGACCCATTTTGTAGAGGGCGGGTGCGTAGCCAAAGTTTGCGGCTTTTTGGATCAGTTCTTTGGCCTCGTGTTCGTCGGGTACGACTAATTCGTCGGGCACATTAGCTGCTTGATACTCTTTGGCAAGAATCATTCCGTAGACGAATGCACCTTCAGGACAGTCTTCGTCTGCCTTGCTGGCTGCTTGTTTTAGGTAGATCATCGCTTGTTTGTAATTGACTTCTTGTCTCATGTCACCTAGCATATATATTAATGCTAGCCGCTAATCAAAAATAAAGAAAGATTAAATACGATTTCTAATTGAATATTTTGAAATAAAATGTTATACTTTTAGCTTACATATAATGCAGAAACATCGCCCAGAGATGCGGCTTTCTGAAAGAACGATATTGCACGACTAAAATTTCTTTGCCGTTCGTAATGTTCACCAACTTTAGTATTAGCTTTTGGATGATCCTGTTTCGACGCCGACGAGTAATATTTTAAAGCTTTTTCATGATTTTGCTCCTTTGTAAATTTCCCGCTTTCATACCAAGTACCCTTAATGTACATGGCTTCCGGTTGATTATTTTTCGCAAGTTTATCAATCCAATAAACAGCCTCGTTAACAAGTTTAGTATACATGTCTGTTTTGTTTGGATCGATTTCCTGATTGGTATTGGACGCAAAATAAAAGTTCGTCATCCCAATCAGAAATTTGGCATAATCTACTTGGACGAGCGGATCATTTGTCTTTGATGCCGTTTCACGGTACTTTTGAAGCGCTGTATCGTCACTTGCGAGCGTAAAAGAAGTAAATGTCATACGTTTTGCATTTTTGTCATCGATAAGTAAACGAAGATTACTGGTATTTGGAGATCTCGATAAACGATAATCGGGGTTGGGGCTTGGGGATCTTCGTGGCATAGCTCCAGGTCCATAAAAACTTTGTCGAGTCCCTCCCAGGTTTGGAGGTAGAGGCGTGCCGTCAGGACCAAACTGTGGAGAAGGTTGACGTGCAGAGCCCAATGGCGAAGGATTACGTGGATAGTAATTGGATGGAGGTTGCTGCAGTGGTATTCCTCCTGCAACATAAGAAATTGGACGTCCATTTTGATCATATTGTTGTCCATTTGGTGCATTCCAATGGTTTTGATTATTTAATGCATAAAAATTATTTGGTTGAATAATTTGACCTTGTCCTAAAAATTGTCCATTATTACTATTACTATTATTAAGTGTCTGTGGATCCGTTTTTAATTTTAAGACTGGTTGCTGACCAGCACCAGCAATAGCCATGTTATTCCATGACTGAGAATGAGACAACATTGGTCCACTTCCTTCTCCATTATTATTATATTGATAATGTTCTTGAATATTTACTATCGGAGCGATTGGTGAAGTTGGAGCACTTGAATGTCCTCTTTGTTCAGAATATAACATCGGAGTCGTCCGCGTTATATCCTCCGATGCACGACCTTCGTAAATAATTGATAAATTAGTATTATTGGATAATTTTATTGATTGTTGAAATAAAGAAAAATACCTGGTTTATTATAGGGTGAAGGGTATTGTATAGGTGTCGGTCCTTGTACATATATCTGACCATTATTAACCCAGTTTTGTGCGTGTGCTGGTGCTGGTAGTGGTGGTTGTGGTTGTGGTTGCTGCGGTGGAAAATATCCTTGCTGCTGCTGCTGAAGATTTTCATCGATTCGATGTAATTGATGTTGTGTAGAATAAACTATTTGTTGTTGTTGCTGTTGTTGTTGTGGTTGAGAAAGAGGTGCTAATGATGATGATGATGAACTCGATTGTGTAAGCTGTTTTTGTTGTCGATCAACGTCAATAACAGTTAAATTTTTTTCATCTCCTGCGTACCAACTTTCATTATCCGAAGAAGGATATCGTGTGTCACTAATGCTATTAGTTCTGTTAATATTAGTTTGATCTTGATTGGTTTGACTATTATCAGTTTCTTGTTGCGCCGTTTGACTTTCTAACGCACGAGAAATGTCATTCTGTACAGTTGGCATAGGTTTATGTGGTGTAGGGGATACGAGTTTTGGAAAGGTTGAGGCGGCGTCTGGATTAACAGATCTTGATTGTTCAGAGGTATTATTAACAATATTTGACGATTCTGTGTTTATGGTGGTGGTGGTGGTGGTATACCGCATATTTTGATGCTGTTCACTACTATGATTGATATAGTTACTATTAGTGATACTGTTATTATCGCTATTGCTAGTGCTGCTGTTACTACTTCGTCTCGTTATATTTGAATTTGTGGATGTGGGCAACGGTCGTGGACCAACTACAGATTTTCCTCGTGATAATGGTTGTTGACTACTAGTAGTAGTTTTATTTGTGAAAGTACTTTCAGCAAAGTTTTTGGTTTTTTCGATTTCTGCCATGCTCTTTTTCTTTCTATTCTTGTATAAATTAAATAAACTATTTAGTTGGTGGCGTAGATTTTTTTTACTAACGAAACAACAGGCTTGGCCTTTCCGATTATATATAGATGGACCGACAAAAGACTTTTCAATTCGGTGGCGGGTTTATGTGGCAGATTTAGTTACAATTTCTAGATGACGTTTCCTTCATATGGTAATTTGATAACGATTATTGTAAACTTGAATTCTCCAGAAATCTGTGGAGTTTTACTATAAATATTGTTTTTCCGTGAAAATTAAAAAAAATTTCATTTGAGATGCGTGGTTCCACCAACAACTTGTCCTATTTATATCGATATTTGACTCAAATGTTGATAGTATTTACTTATTTATTTAAGTGTTATTTTGATAATCGATTGGCGCGTGTATGTCAAACAAAATTATCTGCAATATGTATTTTGACAATTCTGGTATCACGTTTCGCATATACGTATAAAATTTATGCCTGGAGAATTGGATCCGATGCTGATACTTGTTAATACATGACGTTTTGTGACTTGTGTAAAAAGCATTAATAAATAAATTACATCTCTTTATGGTCGGCAAAACTATTTACCACCAAAAGATGAAGAAATTGATGTTGATTTGATTTTGTATTTATGGAAAAAACAAAGAAATGCATAACTTTCAAAATGGTAATAGCATAATGAGCGATGTCATTTATTTTGTACTACACTCGGTCACGCTACTAGAGAATCAAATAACGTGTTTCTGCGTATGGAAGGGACTCCAAATGCCACGAACACTCTCAGTCGTAGAAATAACGGGTTTCTTGAATCGAGTAGTAGCTTTCTGACCACTATGATCACGAATGTATTCGGCTACTTTGCCGATTTCTGATGGTTTCATTTTCCGAACGCAAATTACTTTGTCGCGACCGTTTACTAATATACAATACTCGATTAAGTACAATTATTGTCACAATTGATTAAATCTTCAGAACCAATTGGAATAAAAAATAAAGAGTTACTCACAATACCATCCACGAATACATGGATGTTTAGACGGTCGAGGCTTTATCATGATCTCGACCTCTGGATTTGCTTTTGCGAATGGGATTAGATCCTTTTTCAAGTACTCACTTTGTAGTTGAAGAATCATCGATTGAATTAAACAATTCTTGTATATATTATTATTTAAAAAATCAAACATACATACATACATACATCATTCCGCGACTACTCCCACCCCTTTCACAATAATGGAAAACCATTTTTCGACATTGCAGCACGTAAGCGCCGACACCATTTTTTGCGTATGCTACAGTCGGTTTTTTTAACGAGATAGACGGCATTTTTTTAGACCCTTACCACGTAAAATTTTGCGCAACCAATAGGGATGTAGCAAATTCTAATTCTAATTCTATATGTAGTCACGTGCTATTAATAGTTGGAGATTTTATTGGTTGATTTTCGTATCCCGATGTTAAATCGGAATTTATATATGTGTGTGTATGTGTGAATCGTTTTAGATTGTTGCATGATTATCCCTAATTTATTTGAACAAAAATTATTGTTACCTTTATGAAAAATGCACTTCTAAAGCAAAAACGTATAATAACTGCATATAGTCGTGCACAAGAGATTTTCGTAATGATAGTACATGTATGTCGATTTATAGTCATTCAACTGAATGGAAACATATTCAAATGTAGTTTAGAATCACTTAAAATATTGAACATGATGTATTCCAAAAATAATAAATAACAAAAAATTATCGAAATATTTATTTAAACCAATATTTGCAGATCCCTGTTATGAATCCTGTATCAATCATATAACTGGAACACGTGTAGATCATGTGATATAATACGTGCGGATAGATCGGATAGAGTCGGATTACGTGACATTATAATTTTTGAATGGCTCATATTATAAGGATAAACAATAATTAAAAATAAAATTTATCTTAATTATAAATATTAATTTTTTAAATAATACTATATTAAATAAGATTGATTTTGTATTAATAAATATAAAGATAGATTATATTACTATA
The DNA here is from genome assembly GCA_910591765.1 of Ambispora leptoticha. Lineage (NCBI taxonomy): Eukaryota > Fungi > Glomeromycota > Glomeromycetes > Archaeosporales > Ambisporaceae > Ambispora > Ambispora leptoticha. The sequence goes on along the minus strand of CAJVPS010000859.1, from coordinate 392 downwards.
ATTAAAAATTATTCTTTTAATAAATAAAATAAAGATTATTACTAATTTATTTATTATCTTCATTCTATAATCTTAATTATATTACTTTATTATATTCTATTTTCATTATTTTTTGAATTCTTAATATTATTTTAAATTTTTTTATTATTTTTTATTATTTATTATATTATAATTATTAATTATATTTTTATATAATTTTTTTATTTTTAATCTTATTTATCTTATCTCTTATAATATTAATTATTTTATTATTATTTATATTATATTTTTAAATATTTTATATATATATTTTTATTTTTTATTAATACTTTAAATTATATATAGTATATAATAAAAAAACTAAATATTTTAATTTTCTCTATAAATATTTATTTAAATAACATAAAAATTTA
>CAJVPS010000858.1:0-19231 GCA_910591765.1 Ambispora leptoticha | reverse complement strand
CTACACTATAGCAAATAGGAATAATAATAATAATAATAATAATAATAATAATAATAATAATAATAATAATAATAATAGAGTGTGACTATACTGTAATAAACAGAAATAATAATAATAATAATAATAATAATAATAATAATAATAATAATAATAATAATAATAATAAAAACTTTTTTTTGTATCTCTTCCCTATCGATCTCTTGACTGGGCAGAGCTACACTTTATTAAGCGCAAAAATTTCTTTTCAACATAATAAAATCATTATACAATACACAGATTCCACTAACAGAAAATTTTCACTTATCTTACATCTTCTCTTTTTATTACTTCTCAATATTACTTTAACTTTACAATTCTTCTTCTTTTTTTATTTTCTTTTTTCTCAAAAAATTTTTATAAAAAACAAAAATAACAAAAAATTTTAAAAATACACAAAAATATACATATTTATAACATTTCCTCCTAATATTTCACTGTCATATCTACTAACAACATCAAAAATAAAAGAACTGCTAATTCTTTTTCTTCCTCTTCACCTATATACACTACTGTATAGAATTTCTTAGGTATATCTATCTCATCTTCAAATAATACTGGCAAGCAAACTCCTGTCAGCATACCAAATAATCCATCCGATCTCTAATCTTCCCAGCAAACAATTCACAACATGCAATTACAAGCTAATCACACCAAAAAAGCAAAAACTAATTACATCAATGAAATAGAATCAGTCAACACAAAATAAATAAACAACATGCTTCAAGTAGATAATACTCACACAGCCTCATCTCAATTAGCTAATCTTGAAGCAAATTCTTTCTTATCTAATAATACACATGTTCTTTCTTTTATGTTATATAATAAATACATAATCAATCCAATCTCATCATCTTATAATATAACTCCAAAAATTACATCTTCCAATTCTGCTAATAACTAATAGATTACCATACATAGTACTAAATGATTCAGAGGATGGATCAAGGAATCATCACTTTCTGAAAATAATACTAAAGACAATATCAATAACATCTTTCAAAATAATCCAGGCTTTTTAAGAGCCAAATCATTTTCTCTTGACCAAACAAACTATATTTGTACTGAATTTGTATCAGACAAATCTCTTCAGGCAGCTCTAGATATCTCAGTAAATGACAATTACATCTCTAACAAAAAACCACAATCTTTTAATCCAATTGATCTAGTGATAATTGCAATGCTAAAGAGATGTTCCTCTCAGAATAACTAAAGATCAAATTCAATATATAATAGAAAAATTTGGAAAAATCATCAACATAACACAGAAAATCATATCCAAATGGACTTATATCAAAGTTCAATTTGAATTATCAGAACAGGCAGAACTGGCTATTAATGAATGATCTATTCTTCTAGATACTGATTATATATGCATTCTTTCAATAATTAATCAACTTGAAATGATTGAAAAAAGAGATACATACATAACTAAACTTCTCAATCTTTCTTATGGAACAACAGCCTTTGAGCTTGATGATTTTTTACAAAAAATTTAAGTCAAATCTTGCTTCATTCCTTGCTTCCTCATTCATTACAACAGATAATATTTCACTATAATCTCCTTCAAAAATGAAATTGACATGGCAATAGCAATATAATAGCATTTCACACTTCATAACTCAAAACTTTATTAGGAATCTTCAACTGAAAAAATATGTAGAATCTGTTTCAATTCTAATCATAGCACAATTTTATGCATATTAAAAAACAAAAAAGCACGTCAATACCAACAGCTAAATAAGCTATATAAAAACTGGGATATTTCCTATTACAAACCTATAATCACTTCACCAACTCTCAATTAAAAAAAGCTTTACTTCAATCTAATATAACTAACAAAAACAAATCCAAATCCACTAATAATTCAACTACAAAAACATCTGAATCCTCACCAAATTCAATTCTCATAAAACACTCACATGAAATTCTTGCACTCAAACAGGACTTAGAAACTTTCAACAAAAAACTCAGCCTGCTAGAAAACAAATTGATACAATTATCAATAATCAAAAACAAGTTTCTATCATGCCAATCTTCAATGATTCTCAATTATCAATCTATTCTAAACCACCAATATTTGAGTCACTTGCTACTTTCATCACCACCACAACATCTGTATCTTCAGACATAAATAACATAAACTCTCAGTCTTCCATAATTTCATCTCTCCAAATCACCATTGCTAAAAAAAATAAAGAAATTAATCATCTCAAATCTCTTAACCAGAATCTCACATCTAACTTACAATCTTTACAAAATGAATAAAAATCTTTACTAGAACATCTAAATCAAATTGAATAACATCTTTCTAATAAATCACAACAATAACTCAAACATATCTCAACCAACTCAACCAAACTTAACAATTAATTTACCATTTATACATATTGATAACTCATCCTTCACAAACAAGTCAGACTACTCAAAATTATCAAATCTAAATTAATCATCATTTTCAATACTTCCAATAGAAGATTCAGTCATATCTGACAATAACAATAACTAACTTTTTAATGATAATATTGAATCACTTCCATCATCTCTCAAAATTTAACTATCTAGTCACAGATTACAACACTAACTCAACACTCAAAATTCACTAATCAATTCACTATACTTACATACAGATAATCCTTCTTTCATAAGTAATACACAATACACTTCACTAACAAATCAAACTCATTGTTCTTCATTATCATCATCAAATAGCCTTTCTGATAACTGCAATAGTTCATCAACATTCAATAATATTGGCTATAAATTATCTAACACTTAGTAATTTTGCACATTCAATGTATGAGAACTAAACTCTTTAAGTAAAGCAGATAATACTCTTCAATTCTTCAACCAACATCAAATAAACTTCCTATATCTTACAGAAACAAAACTCAAAAGTCACACAGCAAATTTTTATTTTCCAAATCAAAACAATATTATCACCTATTCACTACTAATAACCAATAACCATTTGGATCAGGAGTTAGTATTTTAATTAAACAAGAATAGGCTAAACACATCCAAAAAGTAAATTACATTAATGATTATCTTATTCATATTAATCTTGCCTTTTTTAGAAACACAACAATACACATCCTGATTAATTATTTTCCAGTATCCTTACTTTCCAATCAGATGTTATGATACATTAACTCAATTCTCTCACAATCCAATCATGTAATCCTTCTAGGTGATTTTAATAAGCATTTTTTCAAGATGTCAAAAAATGAAACAGTCGATCTTCTAATATTCAAAGAATTTTATGAAGCTATTTATATATTACATCCACAAAGAGATGATCTTACTTAGTCTCATTAAGACATCAACTGCAGACTAGATATGATATGATATTCACTAAAGATCATATTTCTTTTAATACATGCAACTATAACAGATTCTCAATAGATCACAACTGATTAACTTTCAGTACTTTGTAATATTTCAATCACATCCTTTGCTCATCATACTCCTCTTCATATTCTAAAAAAATGGAAAACCAAGCAATTCACCTACGTAACAAATAATCTTTCAGAAGAAATTTAGGAAAAATATCAAGAACATATAAATACTCAATGCAATAATATTTCTCTTTCTCCCAATGATGACATCAACTCTCACTGGTAATTACTAAAAATCATCATTCTTAATGCAGCAAACAGCTCACTTAAAAAAAAATAGTTGAATTACATACCTTCTTCATCCAAACTATTCATTATTCTCAATAAAAAACTCAAACTAGTAATATAAATACTCTCTTTCATCTCACAACCCATTTTTTTCATTTCAGAAAATATCATTCAACTCTTAACAAAAAACTTAATAAAACTCATTAAACTAGAATCCACTCTTAATCTATTAATCACCAAATAAAACTCTTTTTCATCAATCAATACACTAATTACAAACTTGCTACAAATCAAAGCTCATCTTTATGATGAAAAGATCCTACAAGTCTGACAACTAAAAACTTCTCAAATTAATAATGCAATTCAAGAAAACATCAAACGGTTTGGCAGTTATCATACCAAAATATTATTCAATATTCTAGAAAAACAAAAGCATCAAATAATCATCAACAAAATTATCACTCCTGAAATATCAAACCATCCTGAGGTTATCAAAGAATCAATCAAATAATATTTCACTAATTGGACTCACTAACATATGACTATAATATGGCCAAATCAAGAATAGCAATAATAATATAACCCAATCTTACACATTCCAGTCAACACATTCAACTTAGTCTCAAATCTAATTTCAAAAGAAGAATTCCAATATATGCTCACCAATACTAATTCATTTAAATCACCTGGACCTTCAGGTATACAACACATTTTATTAAAAAAAGCAACTCCATTCTTTCATTCTCTTCTTCTTTCTCTTTATAATAAATATTTAATGGAAAAAGACATACCTTCAGAATGGAAGCACTCTAACATAATACTCATCCTGAAACTATGTGAATGGGAGGGCAATCTTGACTTAACATATCTAATTATACTAATCAAAACAGCTCGTAAAGATCTTTCATCAATTCTGACACATTGTATCTTTATAAACTGCAAATAACTCAATATTTTACAAGGAAATAACTTCTTAGTACTTAAAGACATATTTATCATTAGTCCTATTCATATTATAAATAGTATACTCAAAGACTCACGTGAAAAATATCAGAAAATCTGGTGCATCTTTCAAGATATGCACCATGCTTATGATTCTGTCAGTTGACATATACTAGAATTAGCTTTACAACATATTAAAATAAACTCAACTTACATTACACTTTGTAAAAATATTCATATAATATATCAAAACCAAATTATAACTGAATACAGACTTATTACATCTTATTCTATTCTGAATGATCTTGATCAAGATGAAGTCAATGCATCTATATTGTGGTAGATCTTTTATGATCCCTTGCTATATCAAATAAAAGCATAACATTTATCACAAGAATATATCATAACTAAAGATGACTTCTCAACTAGTTGCGGTCTGTGATAGCTAATCAGAGAGTTGTGACAGAGTTGTGACAGCCAATCAGAGAATTGTGACAGAGTTGTGACTAGTTGTGACTCCCATCACTAATCATAACATCCAAGTTAATATTCACTCTCACTCAAATATCTCATCAAACTCATCTAATAATCAACAATCTGGCCTTCATTAATGACATAGTCTGGATCATTAACAGTCATCAAGCAATGTAACAGATTCTTAATACTACATCCCAATTCTATAATATGTGTGATATTGAAATCAATTCAAAGAAAACTAAAGCAATTTACTATAAATCAACTGAAATATCTCTTAATACAGAACTTTATATTAAGACAACTAGCAATCAAATACAAATACTTCCTCCAAATATCTGCACTAAATATCTTGGTCTATACATTAATATAAATGGCACTTTCAACACTCAGTTAAATAAAATAAGGTCAGATATCATACTTATATCTAACTTACTAAGTCGCAAATGCATAATTGATAAATAAGCTATCTATATTATCATCCAGATACTTATCCCAGCATTCGAATATCACTCCCAACTCTTCATTGTATCTAAAACTAAATATGACAAACTAATGAGACAACTAAAAAAAGTAGTCAAATCCAAAGCAAGATTACCATTATTATTTTCTGACTCAGTTCTACATCATCCAAAATTTTTTGCTCTAGATCACTTGTGATCTATTCAAACTCACGCAAAAATTACAGAGCTCTTTTATCATCTAAACGATCCTCTTATTCTTGGCCTAGCAACACATGTTTGTTTACACTGCCTTCAAAAACAAAGATGGCTTCATCATTTAATAATTTCACATTCCACACCAAAACTATCATCACAAGGAAAAAACTTAATAGTATTTATTCTTTCACTCATGTATGAGTGCAATATTTTCTTTACTAATTCAAATACCAACAGTCATCTTCTCACAAATAGTCACACAAGATGACCCATCAAAAACTTTCTTTAATCCTGGCCAATATACAAAAAATGCTGTGACATCTTACACAAAGATCACATTACATCCCTATAATAACTATTAAGTTATACCAATTCTCATCTTATAATATGAAAATAATACAAGAGCCAATTCTAAAACAGTAAATATGACTCCAAATCCCTATGATATAATCAACTAGAAAATATCATTCTTAATAACTCTGTATCATCTACTTGTATCATCACAAATAAAATAGGCAAATAGCAATAATTTTTATTCTAAAATGAATTATTACCAATTGACAAATATTTAACAGCATCATCTGAAATCAACACTTGGTTTTTTACTAAAGAAAATCTTTCTCATCTCAACAACATAGATATTTTCACTAATAGTTCTATTCAACAAATGCATATATTGCATATAAAATCCAGTTCAGCCTGAATAACTTGGCCTTCAAATATTTCTTTTACTTATCATTCTTCCATAATCATCTCAACAACTATATTAGAAATACAAGCTATCTGCACTTTAACAGAAATGCTCACCAACAATATCACTCTTCAAATTTTTACAGATAGTCAAGCAATAATTGATAGTTTTAAAAATAACATAACTTTTTACAATAATCTTAGCAAGAGATGATCTTTACAGAATAGCAACTGGCATTTATGGGAGATCATTAATCACAATATTATAGAAAAAAACCTAAATCTTAATTTGCAAAAAGTCAAAGGACACTTTAATAATCCTGGTAATGACCTGGCAAACACCTTAGCCAAATCAACTCCTTTTTCTCATTCTATTTTAACTAACTTCAACTCACTTCCTGAAATATCCTACATTTCAGTTTTTAATCTCTCACTACTCATAATATTAAATCTTCATAATTTCCTCAAACTTCAGGATAATAAATGTAACATCACCAAATAGCAACTTTACACATTAAAAAATAACTTCATAAATCATAGTTTATGATTCACAATAGACTAAAAAGTAATTAACCTCACATAGAATCAAGATAAAGAAATCAACTTACTAACAATCTCTGCAAATGCATTCAAATTTTATACATATTTCACCAAAATAATATATGATATGTTACCAACACTATCTAATCAACACAAATTTTATCCATCAATATACTTACCTTGAATCAGAAACAAATAATCACTTATAAACTTGTTCAATCTCAAGTGATCCAATCAAATTTATTCTTATCAAATCCCAAGTCAAGCTTGAAAAAATTCTCACAAAGTACTTCTTATCAAATAACATTCAGTATTCTTCTTTTTCACTTAGCTTCAAAATCAAAAACTTCACAAAAAAATCCTATTTTCTCAACAATACTGATTCATTCTCCAATATAGATCACAAACCTGAATATATACTCATCTTCAAAGGTTTCATTCCACAAACTTTATCAAATCATTCAGTTCATTCAAATCAGAAGCTTTCATACTATCAGCAAAATTTGTAACTTGATTTTCCAAACAAGATTTCACTTACATTTGACTAGCTCATTATAACGATCAAATTCAAGCAGAAAAATCAAATTCCATCTTTGCCAAATACAAATGTACTTCCAAAAAAAGAATAAGAAGATCCAAAATAATAATATTCTCTAATCCTAATACTAATATTTTTTGGCTTTACATAAAAAACTATCTTTGCTCATGCAAGCATTCAGCTTCTACTCATGTTAATAACCAATATTCTGACAATAGTCTTGCTAATCTTCAAGAAGATCAAATAATCTTACTAATATATATCTTCAAGCTGAAAATGATTTGTTCATTAATTCTTTAGACTTCACATAATCGCAAATATGTCTAGATGACTAGTCACATTATGATTCTCTTTCATAGATTTTCTGATGGCTCTTTTTCTTAAACTTTAATTTGTAATTCTTATTTTGTAAGTTAAATTAACATAGAATTAGAGTATGACTATACTATAACAAATAGGAATAATAATAATAATAATAATAATAATAATAAAAAATCTCTCGACACATCTCTTCTTATTACATCTCACGGGAATTAGGAAATTTTATCACACACTTTAATTTTAAAGAGTTTTCATATAATGTAATTAATATTTATTATAAGACAAGTTATATGTCAGAATCTAGCAGCCTGGAGAACTGCTCTTTTCTTGTCTGATATCTACTTGCTGTAACTTTGCATATACTTAATATATACAAAACTTTCTTTCCTTCACATACTTTCTTTTTTTTCCCGTACTCACAATTATCATAATATGAGAGTTACTACTATTACTTCCATATCCAACTTATCATAAGTTATAATATTAACAGTTAGACTGCTGTTCTCACCTGGTTAAGCATGGAATATTTTCTTATTATACCTCACTCTTTTTTTTCTAATTCTTTTTTCTTCACAAATATTCATATTGATATAATTCTCTGGAGCTAGCATTAAAAATTAGTAGTTAGACTGCTACTCTTGCCTGATTAAGCCTGGAATTTTTCTTTGCAGCTTCACACAAACCACTCAATAACTATTGTACTTATTTCACATTTTTTTTCTCTCAATCTTCTTTCATTTCTGTCTCTGCTTTTTGCGGATTTTTCACATATAATCTTTGCCTTCCAGTTATCCTATCAATATTCCTTTCAATCTTGTTTTTGTTATTTATTTACATATGCAAATCCCTTTTTATTATGACTTGTACCAGTTCATCTCCTTTTCAGAACATCACATCATATTATTACACCAATAATATTTACACAAAATTATATCATTTTTCACATAATTTTTCATCATACCAAACATACACATCCTTTTTGATTATAACACACATTATAATTCTCACAAACGACTAGTCTTCTTGTAGCTAAAAAATTACTTTTATAAAAATTTTATTTTACTTTTTATTGGTTGAGCTGTGGGCTAATTCCAGCTTGAGCAATTGACGCACACCCTCCATCTCCTAATATTATAGTCAATCAAAAATTTTTATTATTTTTACTTTTCTTCCTATCTTAGCTAACCACCCTTATAATGGTATTTTACACCAAACTAACACAAAAAACTTCTCTTCTGTTCACACTATTTGTCTTCTCTTGCATTTTAAGCTGAGAAAAATTTCTGGTTGAGATCCAGACACACAATTCCAGTATTACTATTCAAGCTAGATATATATCAGTTCACAAACTATCTTTTCCTATCATCTCTTGGCATGCTAATCTTTATTATATAATCACTATTTTTCACACACCCCAAACTTTTTTTTGTTTTCTCTTTTTATCTTTTCTTCTTTCTCACTTTTCAAATAGTTTTTTGACTTCTTTTTCTTTTTTTTTCTATATTAATTCTTCAGACTAGTCTAGATCAGCATATTGAAGGAATAATGAAGCCTTATATTGTAACATCAGGAATTTAGACTCTATTGCAGAGAAATTTCTTGAATCTAGACTAGTTTTCTCTCAGTACTTAAATTATTATTCTAAATAACACATACTAACAGACTTGACCTTCATATGCATATCAGTTTAGTCACACTATGGTGTGATGCTGGATAGTAGTACTAGATATTATATACTGGGTATTCATTCTGTACTTTAAGGTTAGTTCTTAGAACAGTTAAAATCATATGTATTTTAGCATAACTCTTACATATTGAACTTTGATCATATTATAATATATTAAAATAATAATAATAATAATAATAATAATAATAATAATAATAATAATTAAGAATGAAAATTTGAATCTCTTCTCACTGATTATTCTGTCCACAAAATTTAGAAGTGAAAAAAAAACTTATTACATATATTAAACTTCTTTTACTATATACTTTTATACAAATATAGCATAATCTAATTTCTTCTTCTACTCTTTCCCTTTCTCCTAATATAAATATTATATATAACTTCTTTTTTTTTCTTCATAAAAACATAAAAAACATTAAAAATATATAAAAAACATAACAAAAAATTCAAAAACAAAATTTTTTCCTTAATATCCTCCTTTCTTCATGTCATCATGATACAAAACACAGATAACTCAAACTTACTAAGCATACCCAAAGCTACTAAATCTTCTGTATACTTCATTTCTACTATACCCATAACACCAACACCTTTAGATTTCTCTCAAAAATGAGCTTCTTCTCTCTCCTTCAACAATCATGAAACTTTAGCCAATTATCATATTTATAAAATCTTCCAAAAATATCTACAAATAATATTTTCTAAAGTTAATATCCAATAAAATATAAGTAATTATTCATCTAATTATAAGTTCATATCACAACAATATTTTATTATATATCTTATCTTTATTTTCTTCTTGTTCTATTAAGAGAGCATTTTATTAGAAGTAAAATTTATATAAATTATCTTATTGAGAAGATAATTAATTATATAATCTTTTAAAATTATAAAAGTAGATAATTACTATGAATAAGTTACTCTTATTATTTTAAAATATTTACATATGCATAAACTTAAAATAGTAATAGTTTTTTTGATATCTTCTTTATAAATAATAAATTAAAGATTAAAATAAAATAAATAAATTTAATTCAAGCTAGATCTTACAAAATTAATTAATATTAAAATAGAAAGATATTTCAGAAATTAATTAATCTCTTTAATTTATTTTGATTATCTAGATCATAAGAAAGAGAACTATATTAATTAATTAATAATTTATTTATAACAAATACAAAAAAAGAAAATATCTTCTCAACAAAATATTAATTATAATTTTAATTTCAAAAGTACTTAACTCATATCTTTATTAATATAACTAGTATTATTTATAATTTGTATAAGAAAATTATTATATTTAATCAACAAAGATTATATTATATCTAGTAATTAAAAATTAGTACTTTTATTAATACTTTAGTTAGAGTTCTCACTTCAGTTCTCTCATTATTAACTTTAACTTTATTATCTAATATTTTTTTACTAATTTTCTATTTAAAAAAATATAGTTATAAATCAGTCAAGAAATATAATAAAAAAAGAATCAGAAAAAAAAGAAATTTAATAACTTATTTTCTTAGACTTATTTTTATTACTATCATAATTAAATCAAAAAGAAGAAATGACAAAATATGCAGTATAAGTATTAGTAAATATCCTTACTCTATTAATAATAATAATATAAAATTAGTAGAACAGATAGGTTAAACTATCAATAGTATCACTTCTTTTTTATAGTAATAAAATATATAAAGATCCTATAAATTAGATTAAAGAATTTGAATGCTTAATAAATGCTAATAATATAATAAATATAAGAAAAATTAAGATGATATCTACTAGAGATAATATAGCAAGTATATGATACTTATTTATTATCTGTTATAACATATTGTAACTTTAAAATTTTATAAGTTATAACTAGTTGTAACTAGATAATGCTTATTTATTATTATATTATAATAATTAAGAAGTTATCTTTAATATTTATATATTTAAAAGAAGTAGTAATAATATTTTTCTAACAAAGTAAACTTATAAATAATAATTGATTCACTAGTTAAAAGAATAATAATAATAATACTTTGATTTATCAGACTTTTATTATTTAATTTAGAATAAATATTCAAATTCTAGTCTAATAATAATAGTTAAAATTAAGAATACAAGAAATAAATGAAAATATAACTTCATATTTAAAAGATATTTATATACTACTTTACAAAATTAATCTAATATATGCATATTCAGTTACTTATTATATTAAATAGTTTATAAAAGATTTAAAATCAGAAGTTATCTTTCATGTAAATAAATCTAGTCCAGATATTTTAAATATAATAATTATTGAAATAATTAATACTGAATCTAGCTATAGATAAATTTATCAAAACTCTATTAACTTTATATCTCTTATATCACAAAATCTTGATATCTTTTTTAGCACTTCAAATTCAGTAACTGACATGAGTAATGCTATAGTTAATATTATAAAATAGAAAAAAAATTATCTATTCAGAATAATTAAAATTCTAATAGTCATCCCAATTAAAATAAAATTTATTATAATTATAAAAAAAATAGATATATAGCTCATAATTATAGAATATCAAGAAAGAATACAAATAATAATAAAAATAATAATAATATTCTAAATATTAAATATTTTAAATATAATAAAATAGATTATTATACCAATAACTATACAGAAAAAATATAAATAATAAATAATTAGTCAATTTTAAAATCAATATCGCTATCTTAGTTCCAAATAATAATTTCTTATTACAATAACTATAATAGCTTTTAGATGAATAAACTATTACATCTCTATCTATTATTACTACTATTAATAATAATACTATATATTTAAGCTAGAATTCATACCTAAAAAAAATTAGAATATGAATCAATCTCAAAAGTCTTTAATTATATTTTTATAATAATTATTAAAGTAATAGATATAGTTTACTATAAAGAAAAGATAAAAGATTAATTTATAAGAATAATAATTGATAGTGGATTAGTTAGTAATATTATATTAGCTAGATTTTTGAAATAAATAAATAGAAAGATTAATAGATTATCAAATATTAATCTTATTAAAATAAACAGAAAGTCAGAATGATTACTAGAAAAAGTAGAAGAACTAAAAATAAAATTTGAAAATTTGAATCAATAAATAGATATCTTGATAATAAAAAAAGCAGAATATGATTTATTACTTAACAACTAATAGGTAAAATAATTCAAATAATTCTAAATTGGAATAATAAATTTCTTAGTTTTGAAATAAAAAAAGAGTTTATAATCATTTTAATTACTTATATGTAGCAAAAATTAACTATAAAATTAATTAGTCTCAAAAAAAAACTTAAAAATTCTGCTTCTGATAATGAAAATGATAAATTCAAGTATGAAAAAGAAGAATTAATTAATTAATTTCTATATATAATATATAAAGAGCAAAATAAGTAGCTTATAATAAAGGTAAAAGTTTAAAAAGACTTTGTAAAAATCAATAATAAAATTATTAAATAAGAAGAAAAAGAAAGAATTTAATAAGAAAAATTAGAAAATTATAATACTTGTATTTATGATAAAAAAATATGAATATTTTTAATATAAGATTGAACAAAATATATATAATCAATTAGAAATTCTATCTCAATTATTATTAAATATTACTTTAACTATAATAAAATCAGACTTAAATTTAAAATAATAATAATAATTATATCAAGTTTTAAACTCTTTTAAAGATCTTTTTAATATAATATAATTAGACCAAACTAATATTCTTCAATATAAAATATATCTAGAAAAGAAAAGATCAATTATTCTTTAGTTATATTATCATAAATTATCAATGAAAAATACTTTCTAAAAAAAATTCAGAAAATATTGAATAATAATATAATATTCTCTTTTGAGAGTTCTTGATCTGCATCTATAATAATAGTAAGAAAGAAGAATAGAAAATTCCAGTTATGTATAGATTATAGAAAGTTGAATAAAGTAACTAAAAAAGACTGATATCTTTATTATGAATTAATAAGCTCTTGAATTTATTTAAGAATGCAAAATATTTTACTACTATAGATCTTATTAGTAGATTTTAACAGATAAAAATATATCTAAAAGATAGAAAAAAATTGTATTTATTACTAATAAAAAATTATTTCACTTTAATATTATATTATTTGAACTCATTAATACTTTAGCAATATTCCAAAGATTAATGAATAAAATCTTTAAAGAATATATTAGAAAATTTATAGTTATATATCTTAATAATATTACTATATACTCTGAAATATAAGAAAAATATTTAGTTTATTTACAAAAGACTCTAGAAAAACTTTATTAAGCAAACTTGAATGTAATAATTTTGATTAAATTATCTCTTTTTAGATCTCTTTTAGTTTAAATTTTTATTTTACATTATTTGTATAACAGATTAGCTTTATATATATTTCTAAGAAAATCAATTTCATTCTGAATACATAGATGATCATTATGTATTTAATATATCTAGATTTAGCATATTATTACTCAAATGATCATTATATATATTACAATTATTAATTTAGATTATTAATATTTTTAATTACATTTATTATTAATATTTCTTTATATTTTTATTCATTCTTTTTAATTATTATTTATATTATTATTTATAGTTATTTATTATATTATTAATTATTAGATTATAATTAGTTACCCTCTGAAGACATGAATTAAGTTAATTAATTCTATTCAACTATATATAATTTAAATTAAAAATTTGTATTAATTTATTCATATTTTGTATTCATTTCATTTCTTATAAATAAGATCTCTCTGTTCTGTAAATTAACTTTAGATCTGAATACTTTTAAATAATAAAAATAATTATGAGTTATAAAATTAAAACTGTTCATATCATATTTTATCTTGTTTACAACTATTAATAAAATAATCTTATAACTTGATAGTAGTGAACATAATTATTATAAATACCATCCTCTAACACTTTACATATTACACATCACACACACTTTACACACATATATCTTAGTTTTAAATTATTAAATTCCAGTAAAGATGAATACAGAACAATTCACATAATTCATGGCAAGTATCACTGAATTAATCAAGACTATAAAAGAAGATGATCTCTTTAATTCTAAATCTGCATCTTGTCTCTTAGTAAAACTACCTATCTATTTTAAAGAATCAAATGAAAATATACTTGTCTGGATAATGTAAATTAAAATAATATTTCAAATTCAAGGAATTACTGATAAAAAAACTCAGATATAATATGCCACCACCTTCTTGACAGATGTAGCTTTATATTGATATCTCAATAAAGTCAAGACAAATAAAAGTATCTTATCTTTTGAAACTTGAGAAGTCTTTATTATAGCTCTTAGAGATGTATTCTAATCATCATATTATCAACAACATCTTCACAAATAACTACATCTTCTTCATCAAACTGGTTTAGTACAAGTTTATAGTACTAAATTCAGAAATATAGTTGGATAAATAACTGATATGAGTAATCTAGACCAAGTTACTTATTTTATAGAAGATTTAAAATCTATTACAAAGATAAAGATAAGTTATCAGATATCAAAAACTCTAAAAAAGCTTGAAAATTAGCTATTCATTATGATACTATTATATATGAACAAGGCAGACTATTAGACCTACCAAATAGAAATAATAATCTAATATCAATAGAGTTAGATCAGACAGAAAGTCATTATAATAATAGAAAGAATAATAACAATCAAAAGAATAATAAATCAAAAGATATATATTACAACTGTAACAAATCAGGTCACTTTACCAAGAATTATTATTCAAAATCCAAAGTTAAAATAGCAAATATTGAAAATAAGCAAGAAGAATCTTCATAATTTTATGAGAGAGTTGAATTCACTCATCTTGAAAATAACAGAAAAAGATTATTAAAATAAAATTAAGTTGCAGAAGATTATACCAGTTACCATTAAACTCACAGATGACAAAAAGATTACTGTTATTATTAAAGATAACTTCTCAACTGTTGCAATGTGATGACTAGTGATAGAAGTCATAACTAGCTGCAACTCTATCATAATTCTCTGATTGGTTGCTGCAACTTTATCGCAACTCTCTGATTGGCTATTGCAAGCTGCAACTAGTTGAGAAGTCATCTTTAGTAATAATAAATAAAGCATCATCTAGTTACAACTAGTTGTAACTTATAAAATTTTGGAATTGTAACGTGTTATAATAGATAATAAATAAGTATCATATACTTATTGCACCATCTTTAGTCATCATCATGATAAAGATTAATAAGCTAAAGTTAGATACTTATAGAATGTATAAGATAAATACACAGATATTAAAATTGTAAAGATATAATCTCATCCTAGGTAAATCTTGATTATTTCATGCCAATCTAATCATAAACTAAAGAAATAATATTATTATCTTTATTTATGAGTCAAAAATAATCAAAGTACAAGTAAATAATGAAATTAAGTCCAGTTCTAGCTACTATTTAATATATATTTCAAGATAATAAATTACCAGCCTGTCAGCAGATGCAAAACTCTTCATCATATATCTTAATAATATTGAAGACAAAGAAAAAATAAAAGAAAAGTCATCTTTATTAGAAGTTTTAGATATTAAAAGAAGATATAAAGATATATTTTCAGAAATTTTACCAAATCAACTATTATTCAAGAGAGTAATTAATTATAAAATTGATCTTATTCCAGAATCTAAATCACCCTTCAGACTCACCTACAGGCTTTCTTTCATAGAGATGAATGAGCTCAAGAAATAATTAGCTAATCTTATTCAGAAAGATTTCATTTATCCTAGTATCTCACTATTTGGAGCACCAGTTCTTTCTGTACATAAAAAGGAAGATATATTAAGATTATATGTTAATTATAGAGTTTTGAATAAAATTATTATCAAGAATTACTATCTCTTACCAAGAGTTGATGAGTTGATAGACAGATTTACTAAGTTAAAATACTTTTTAAAGCTAGACTTATATTTAGAATATTATTAAATATGCATTACAGAAGAAGATATTCATAAGATAGTATTTAAAACTCACTATAAATACTATGAGTTCTTGATCCTATCCTTTGGTCTTACTAATGTATCAGTTATCTTCATGATGCTCATGAATAATATATTTCATGATTATCTTGATAAATTTATAATCATATATTTAGATAATATCTTAATTTACAATAAAATAAAGAAAGAATATATTCAACATCTTCAGATAGTATTAGAAATACTTTACAAATATAAACTGTATGCCAAGTGAAAGAAATATAATATCATTTAGCAATATATAAAATATCTTAAATATTTCATCTTAGCAGATAGTATATCAGTTGACCAAAGAAAAATTACTGCTATTAGAGATTGACCAGTATTAATAAATGTATCAGAACTTCACTTATTTTTAGGTCTAGCAAGTTACTATAGAAAATTTGTGAAAGATTTTTTAGCAATTATCTTATCACTCATAGCACTCTTACACAAAGATCAAGAGTATAAATGGCCTATAATAGTATAATAAGCTTTTGAACTACTAAAGTAATATCTCACATTAACAATAGTCTTGTTATTATCTGATCTAAAATTACCATTCACTATCATCACAAATACTTCATATTTTGTCATAGGAGCTGTATTAAGCCAAAATCAAGATAAGAGTGACCAATCAATAGCTTTTAAATCAAGAAAACTTTCACCAGCTAAACAAAATTATCTAGTTCATAAAAAGGAATTACTTGCAATTATATATGCAATTAGACTCTGGAAGTTATATTTAAAAGATTAAAGTTCATAGTAATTACAGATCATATCTCTTTGAAATATATCAAAACATAATATAATCTTTTAAAGAGATAGGCTTATTAGTTAGAGACTCTACAGGCCAGTAACTTTGAAATCAAGTATAAACCTGGTAAAGATAATATAGTTATAAATACATTCTCCTATCAATCACATCTAGCAAATATTTCAGTTATTATCACTTGAAAAAGAAGTATCAAGTAGATAAATATTTTACAGAAATATATGAAGTCTTAAAGAACTTCAACAATACCAATCCAAAGTAACAAATCAAAGTCAAAAATTTTGAATTGAAAGAAAATTTATTATATTTGAAAAATACCAGTTGCTTAGCTATATCTGATAATAAAAATTTGAAGGCAAAAATCTTGTTTGAATTTTATAATGTACCAATAACTGGACATATTGAAATTGATAAAACTTATGCAGCAGTTTCTTAACAGTTTTATTGGCCTAAAATGAAAAAGAATATTCATAAATATATTACTAGTTGTGAATCATGTTAGCATAGTAAAGACAATAATCAATAATTCTCAGAATTGTTATAATCTTTAGCCATTTCAGAACACAGATAGGAATATATTATTATAAACTTTATAGTATAACTTCTAATTACCAAGTCTGGATATGACACTATAGTAGTCTTTATAGATAAATTATCAAAAAGAATATATTTTATATCAACTATAATAACAGTAATAGTATCTGATATTGCTAAGATTTTTTTTGAAAATATTTTTAAATTATATGACTTATCTGCAATTATAATATCAGACAGAGATACAAAATTCATAATTTGCTTTTAGAAATCTCTTTTTAAGTAATTAAATACAAAACTCACTATGTCTATAGCCTTTCACTCTCAGACAGATAGCTAAACTGAAAGACTTAATAGAATATTAGAAGAAATATTGAGAATATATACTACTTATTAATAAAATAAATAGGATAAAACTTAGTTGCAGTAAAATTTGCTTATAATAATAGTAAAAATACTTCAACAGGTCACACATCTTTTGAATTAAATTATGAATAGATATCTCATATATCAATTAATATTCTGTCTTCACAAAATAATATTACAGCCTCACAAAATTTCATGGAATATTAGAATATCATGATAAAGACTACCAAAGATTTATTACTTAAAGTTCAAGAAAGACAGTCAAAATATGTAAATCAATACAGAAGATTTGAAAATTCAAACTTGGAAATAAAGTTCTTCTTTCTACTCATAATATAGAATCTCCAATTAATAAGCAAAGGACAACTAAGAAACTCATACCAAAATTTATTGAACCCTTTGAGATTATTATTAAAATATCTTCTGTCACTTATAAATTATAACTATCACAAAATATGAAATTATACCTGATATTTTATATATTATTTCTAAAGAAATATAATTCTAATAATAAATTTAACAGATATCAACCATCACTATCTCAGATAATAATGAAGAATATGAAGTTAAAAATATTTTTGATAAAAGAATTTATTATTACAAATCTCAATATCTTATTAAATAGCTTGATTATTCTCTTTATGATGTAACTTGAGAATCTCTAGAAAACTTGAAAAATATCATGAAAAAGATTAATATCTTTGAAAAATCATGTATTTGAATACAATAAAGATATTGTACTTTAAGTAGGAGGATATGTAATAATTTTAATTGAATTATCTTTCTTTAGATCTCTTTTAGTTTAGATCTTTATTTTGCATTATCTGTATAATAAATTAACTTTGTATTACATTTTTAAGAAGATCAATTTCACTCTGGATATACAAATAATTATTATATATTTAATACATTTAGATTTATCATATTATTACTCAAATGATCAATATGTGTATCACAATTATTAATTTAGATTATTAATATTTTTAATTATATTTATTATTA
>CAJVPS010000857.1:0-19235 GCA_910591765.1 Ambispora leptoticha | reverse complement strand
AGACTAAATATGAGTAATAATATAAACTAAAAATAAAATTAATAATAAATAAGATTAATTAATATAAATTTCTTATTTATCTAATTTAGTAATAATTAGCAATTACTATATTATGTATTGTGATTGCACTAATACTACATCATATCTATTATGTCACATGAATAGATAATTAATTACAGGATTTTTGGCTTTAAGAAATTTATTTTATAAATCTTTTAATTATTATTAATGATAATTATTAGCTCTAAATTATTGAACTTAATATATAATTTCAAGTGATTACTATTATATAAATTCTTTAAGACTTTTTCATCTTCATTTCTAAATTTATATGCTTCTTTATTATATACTTCATAAATATAGAATGATTTTTTCTATTTTTTACTGAATTTATCATAATATCAGTATTGAGTTTCTATTTATTTCATTAATATTTTCTGTTCTATCTGAAAAACTATTAACTTTTATTTCTTGTTATACTGTTCTTTTTGTTTTAACTATTTCTCTTGAATATTACTAAGAGCTAGTTCTTACATAATCTCTAATTTGTAAATTAATTCACATATTTTTTTGATGAGAGCTTCTTTGAAAATAAAACTATCAAAATTTTTTAATTTAATATCTAATGGCATGATTACTTATTGATCATATATCAGTTGAAAGAGTTTAAATAAAGTTGTACTTTACTTCATTATTCTATAAGTAAATAAAACTGAGAGTAGGTAATGATCCTAATCTTTCTTGTAGAGCTGAATATATTTTGATAATGAAGTACATAAAGTCCAGTTTAATCTTTCAACTAATCCATTAGTTTGAGAATAGTAAGATGCAGAAAGTTTATGTTTAATCTGATATTTTTCTAATAGTTCTTTAATAATTTCATTAACAAATATAATTCTTCTATAACCAAGTATTTCTTTTAGAAATTCATGTCTTATTATTATATCTTTATAGAGAAAGAGAATAATTATACTTGCAGAAGTATCAGTAATTAGTCTTGCTTTAGTTCATTTAGTTAGATAGTCAATAGCAATTATAATATAGTGATTTCTATTACTGATTACTGAAAGAGATTCTATCAGATCAATTCAAAAGATATATTTACTTGAATAGATATCATTTTATTATTCTTGCATAATTATTCTTTTCATTAACATATATCACAGGCTTTAATATATGCATATATATCTTTATATATCTGAGACTAATAATAATTTCTTATTATTTGATTATAAGTAGTTTCAATTCCAAAATATCCAGGTAATATCAAAGTGATTATTATAAAGAATTGATTCTATTTTTATTAATTTTATAACTAATAATAGATGATTAACATTCTGTTTATTTTTTTATATAGTTTATTATTCTGTATTATTACTATTTTAAAATAGTAATAGTAACTGTGTTCATGATAATTATTTATTTTTATAACTTCAAGAAATTATATAATTAATTATCTTCTTAATAGGATAATATAAGTGAGATTTACTTTTGATAAAGTATGATTATCTTCTTAATAAGATAATTATTCAAATTTGCTTTTAATAAAATGCTTTCTTAATAGAGCAAAAAGAAAATAAGATAAGATATATGATAAAATATGTATATTTATTAAAGAAAAATACCAATTAATTACTCTTAACTCAGTAATTAATTCTTTTTATTAAACTTAATTATTTTTCTTGATCACTTCTTGACTTTCTATATAATATTTTCTCTATTATGCTAATTACAAATTATTTTTAACATAATATTTTACTTAATTTACTCAAGAATAAGTAAAATTTGAAAAGAATAATCATAAAAAATATTAAATACATAATAATAAAGAATTAAAATTAGTAAAATATTAAGCTATTCAAAGTTAAAGTGAGGAATAAAAGAAATTAATAATAATTAATTAGATAATTATTAATTTAATAAAATTATAAATTAAGTATGATACATAGCTAAATATAAGTAATAATATAAATTAAAAATAAAATTAATAATAAATAAGATTAATTAATATAAATTTCTTATTCATCTGATTTAGTAGTAATCAGTGATTACTACATCACATACTGCAGCTGCATTATATATTGTATTATATCTATTGCAT
This sequence comes from Ambispora leptoticha, assembly GCA_910591765.1. Lineage (NCBI taxonomy): Eukaryota > Fungi > Glomeromycota > Glomeromycetes > Archaeosporales > Ambisporaceae > Ambispora > Ambispora leptoticha. Next base: position 17,134 of record CAJVPS010000857.1, on the reverse strand, counting down.
CACATAAATAGATAATTAATTACAGGATCTCCAGCTTTAAGAGATTTACTTAATGATAATTATTAATTCTAGATTATAAAACTCAATATATAATTTCAAGTAGTCATTATTATATAGATTCTTCAAGACTTTTTCATCTTTATTTCTAAGTATATACACTCTTTTATTATATATTTCATAAATATAGAATGATTCTTTCTATTTTTCACTAAATTTATCATGATGCCAATATTAAGTTTCTATTCATCTCATTAATACTTTCTGTTCTATCTAAGGACTAGTTTTTATGTAGTTTTAATTTGTCTATATTCTTTTAATAAAAGTTTTTTTAAAAATAAGACTATCAAAATCTTTTAATTTAATATTCAATAGTATGATTGCTTGTCAATCATATATTAGTTAAAAGAGTTCAAATGAAGTTGTACTTTACTTCATTATTCTGTAAGTGAATAGAACTGAGAGTAGATAATGAATCTAATCTTTTTTATAAAGCTGAATATATTTTGATAATGAAGTACATAAAGTCTAGTTTAATCTTTTAACTAGTTTATTAGTTTGAGAATAATAAGGTACAGAAAGTTTATATTTGATCTAATATTTTTCTAATAATTCTTTGATGATTTTATTAATGAATATAATTTCTCTATCACTAAGTATTTCTTTTGGAAATTCATATCTTATTACTATGTCTTCATAGAGAAATAGAATGATTGTATTTGCAGAAGCATCAGTAATTAATCTTGCTTCAGCCTATTTACAATATAATAATTTTCATTACTAATTATTGAAAGAGATCCTATCAGATTAACTTTACTTGAATAGGTATCAACTTATTATTCTTGCATAATCATCCTTTTTGTTGACATATATCACAGGCTTTGATATATGCATCTATATCTTTATATATTTATGACTAATAATAATTTCTTGTTATTTAATTATAGGTGATTTCAATTTTAAAATATCCAGAGTAATGTCTGAATAATTATTATGGAGAAAAAACTCTATTATCTCTATTAATTTTATAACTAATAATAGATGGTCAACATTCTGTCTATTTCTTTTGTATATTTGTAATTCTATTTCTTCAACTCTACTAGCAGTCATTTTTATTTTTTCTTTGAGAATTCATCAGGTATTGTTAGTATATTAAGATAGTTGTATAATTCTATATAGTTGTCCAAATTCATATTTTATCTTTTTTTTATTTATGTATGTGGTATTTTAGAAAGTGGATTAATATTTGAATGAATTCTTCTGGATTTATGTTTAACTTTAAAATTATATTCTCATAAAGTCATTATCCAATGTGCAAGTCTTTCAGGAGAATTTGATTTATTAACTAATCATTTAAGTACTGAGTGATTAGTGATTAATATGAATAGAATATCAGATAGCAAATAAGATTTAAATAGTTTGACCACCCAAATAACTCCAGCTCTATTACAGTATATTTACATTTTTCTTATTTACTCTTCTACTAGCATAGATAATTATATATTCCTTCTTTTTACTATCATACTATACTAATAAACTTCTAATCCTAGTCCAGAAGTATCAGTGAAAATGGTAAATAACTTTGAAAAATCTGGATAAGTAATAATTGAAGATGAAGTTAAATATCTCTAATAAATCTTTTATAGTAAGAGGCAAGTCCAACAAATTCTCTTAATAATATAATATTGGTGAATACTGGAAATTCTTATACTTTCTCTATCTTGGCTAGATTAGGGTGAATTCCATCTTTACTAATAATATAGTCTAGAAAGAGCAGCTAATTTTTTCCTAAAGTATATTTATCTGACTGGAGCTTTAGATTTGTCTATTAAAGCTTTTCCAGAGCTTTTTGTATATGAACTACATATTTTTCTCATATTTCAGAGTATATAATTACATCATCCAAGTATATGACTATAAACTTTTCAATATACTTCTTAAAGATTTTATTTATAAGTCTTTAAAAGGCGATAGGAGTATTTGTAAGCCAAATAACATTACATTAAAGTAAAACAAATTCTCATTGATAATAAATATAATTTTCTCTCAGTCTCTTGAGTGTATTTTCACTTGCCAAAATCCACTTGCAAGATTTATAATGTTGAAATATTTAGTATTTTTGAAAGAGTCTAATAGTTTATCAATCTATAGTAAGAGATATCAGTCTTTCTTGATAACTTTATTTAATTTTTTGTAATCCATATACAGTCAGAATTTCTCATTCTTTTTTCTTATTATACTATTGATGCTGACCAAGAACTATTAGAAGGAGAAATTATTTCATTATCCAATATCTTTTGGATTTCTTCTTTTAGAAAGATATTTTTCCTGGATGATTTTTGATGATATGGTCAAAAAGTGATAGATTTTTCTTCTTTCAAGTATATTTCATATTGAAGTATATTTGTTCTATCAGATTAGGTAATATCAAAAATATCTTATTATTCAGAATCTAAATCTAACTCAATCATGATTGGAATGATATTTAAGAATAATTAGGATAATATCTCTAATTAATTATATATCATCTATTCTGCTTTGTATTAAGAATATTCATACTTTCCTTTGCTATGAATACAAGTATTATAGTCTTCTAGTCTTTCTCATCAAATTCTTTCTTTTTCTTCCTATTTGATAATTTCATCATTAATTTTTATAAAGTTTTCTTAAACTTTCACTTTCAGCACAAGTTGTTTACTTTATTCTTTGTATACTGTATATAAGAACTGGTTAATTAATTCTTCTTCTTCATATTCAAACTCATTATTTTCATCTCCAAAAACAGAATCTTCAAATTTTCTCTTGAGATTAATTAACTTCATGATTGATCTTTACTGAGTATAGATAACTAAGATAATTATAGACTCTTCTATTATCTCCAAGCTTAAGAGTTCTTCATTTCAATTTAAAATAGCTTTGGATTATTTTGTCCATTAGTTGCCAAGTAGTAGATCATATTCTGTCTTTTTCATGACTAGAATATCTATCTGTTGGCTTAGATCTCTGATTCTTATTTTTAACTCTTCTATTTCATCTAGTAATCATTCAGGCTTTTTATTTATACTTACCTATAAGACTGATATTGGATAGCTTATCAATCTGTCTATTTATTTGTTTTAAGAATCTAGCTGATATGAAATTACTAACTGATTTACTATTAATTATTATTCTGATAGATTGATTTTTTACTTTTTCTTCATAGTGAATCACATTTATTACTTTTTTATTTTTTTTTTCTAGATTTTTATTTTTCTTTACAGTTTCAGTTAATAGTTACTGCAAGAATATTATTAAAGATTTTTGAGATTGGCTCATATTCTGATCTTTTTCAGATATGAATTCTAGTTTAAATACAGAGTATTACTATTATTAGTAATAATATTAGTAAGTAGAGACATAGTAGATTATCTATCAAGAAGTTGTTGTAATTATTATAATAAAAGATTATTATCTGAAATAGAAATGATACTGATTTCAAGATTGGCTAGTTATTTAGTATTTGCATTTCTTTCTGTGTAATTATTGGCATAGTATTACATTTTATTATATTTAAAATACTTAATATTTGTAGTAGTATTATTATTATTATTATTATTATTATTATTATTTGCATTCTTTCTTGACAGTCTACAATCACAAGCTATATGACTATTTTTATCACAATTATAACAAGTCTTATCTTGATTGGGATGATTACTGTAATTTTAATTATTCTGAGTTACAACTTTTTCACCTGTTCTGTAAGATTAGCTATAGCTTTACTCATGTTATTTACTGAATTTGAAGTAATAAAAGAGGTGACAAGATTTTGTGACATAAAAAACATGAAGTTAAGGAGATTCTGATAAGTCTATCTATAGCTAGACTCAGTACTGATCACTTCTGTGATTGCTACATCTAGAATATCTAGGTTAAATTTATTTACATAGAAGATAACTTCTGATTTCAAGCCTTTTACAAATTGCTCAACATAGTAAGTGGCAGGATATGCTTGTATTAGATTAATTTTTTAAAGTAATGTGCAAATATCTTCTGCATAGGAAGTTACATCCTCATTTATTCCTTGCATTCTTAATCTTAGCTGTTATTACCATGCCAAGACTTGAGTATTTGTCCTAAATTGTACAATAAAGATTTGATAGAATAAATTGTTATCATTATTATCATTTTAACTTGTGAATCAATTAGGATTTGTGAGTTTACTTTGCTAATATCAAGTTGATGCAATCCCACTCAGATAGGCAGGTACTATTTCTATCTTTTTTGTATTTATTATATTGTTTGCATTTGCTAAGTAATTGAATTCTTCAATTCAGTTCATGAGATCTTTATATATTTCATCATTATAGAAGAGAAGTGATACTATTGACAATTCAGCTTGTCAGTTCTGCTGGTTTTGCATTGCTACTATTAATGGAATTAGAGCAGCTACTAGTATTTAAACTGCCTGATCTGCCATTTCTTCTTCTTGATTTCTTTGAGATTATAGTGAAGATGAATCTAAAATAATAGGATTTTGTATTTCTTCTTCTGATAATTCTTCTTCTGTTATATTTCTGAATTGAACTGGAACAGTTCTTCTTTTGTGTAAAAAATTAGTAAAAAATATGTTAGAAGTTAAGACTGAAGTGGATGATGATGGAATTGGTATAGAAGTTCTAACTGAAGTATTAACTGAGATATTAGATCTTGATCTCTATATATAATATGATCTTTATTGATTAAATATAGTAATTTTCTCATATAAATTCTGAATAATACTAGTAATTTCAGTTATAATATGAGTTGAGTATTTCTGAAATCAAAGTTATAACTGATATTTGCTTATTGAGATTCCTTTCTTTGATAGATATATTAGTAATAAACAAATTATAAATTAATTAGCATAATTCTTTTCCTTGTTATCTGGATAATCAAGATGAATTAAGAAGATTGATTAATCTTTAGAGCTGTCTTTCTATTTTATAGTTAGTTAATTTTGTTGGATTCAGTTTAAATTAATTTACTAATTAATAATTTTATTTCCAGTTTTGCTTTCACAGAGAGGATATCAAAAAGATTATTATTATTTTAAGCTTATGTGTATGTAAGTATTTTAAAATGATAATTATTACTATATTTATGATAATTATTTATTTTTATAACTTCAAGAGATTATATAATTAACTATCTTTTCAATAGGATAATATATGTGAGATTTACTTCTGATAAAGTATGATTATCTTCTCAATAAGATAATTATTCAAATTTGAGTCTAATAAAATACTCTCTCAATAGAGCAAGAAGAAAATAAGATAAGATATGTAATAAAATATGTGTGTTTATTAAAAAAAATACTAATTAACTATTCTTAACTTAGTAGTTAATTCTTTTTATCAATTTAATTATTCTTTTTAATCACTTCTTGATTCTTTATATATAATATTTTTCCTATTATACTAATTACAAATTATTTCTAACATAATATTTCACTTAATTTACTCAAGAATAAGTAGAATTTGAAAAGAATAATTATAAAGAATATTAAATATATAATAATAAAGAATTAAAATTAGTAAAATATTAAGCTATTCAAAGTTAAAGTGAGAAATAAAAGAAATTAATAATAATTAATTAGGTAATTATTAATTTAATAAAACTATAAATTAAGTATGACACACATAACTAAATTAATAAATAAATAAGACTAAATATGGATAATAATATAAATTAAAAATAGAAATAATAATAAATAAGATTAATTAATATAAATTTTTTATTTATCTGCTTTAGTAATGATTGACAATTACTATGTCATGTGCTATAACTGCATTATATACTGTACTGCATCTACTGCACTATATAAATAGGTGATTGGTTACAGTATGAAATATTTCTTTGATTCTGCTAGTAGCAATTTTTATTTTTCCTTTGAGAATTCATTAGATATTATTAGCATGTTGAGATAATTATATAATTCTATGTAGTTATCCAAATTCATGTTTTGTCTTTTTCTTTTTTAGTTGTGTGTAATATTCTAGAAAGTGAATTAATATTCAAATAGATTCTATCAGATTTATGTTCAACTTTGAAATTATATTCTCATAAAGCTATTATCTAATATGTAAGTCTTTCAGAAAAATTTGATTTATTAATTAATTACTTAAGTGCTGAGTGATCAGTAATTAGTATGAATGGAATATCAGACAGTAGATAAGATCTAAATAATTTAACTGTCCAAATGACTTCAAGATATTCTAGCTCTGTTGCAATATATTTGCTTTTCTACTTACTCACTCTTTTACTAGTATAGATAATTATATATTTCTTCTTTTTGCTGTCATATTGTACTAGTACAGCTTCTAATCTTAGTCTAAAGCATTAGTAAAAAGAGTGAATAGCTTTGTAAAATCCAGATAAGTAATGATTAGAGATGAAGTTAAATATCTCTTAAGTAATTCAAAAGCTACTTATTACTTTTCTGTCCATTTGAACTCTTCAAGTATAAAGCTATTTATTTAATGATTAGAAAGAGAAAATCATAACAAAAAGAGCAATGATATCAAGAACTTGCTAGTTCTAACTAGGATATAGATATCTTTGCTATGTCTAGCAGTTGATATTATCTTGTAAAATTATTAATTAATAGTCATGAAGTTAATATAAAAGAATATATACAAAAAAATGATAATATTAAACTAATTCATTTTTAATGTAATTGCTCAGACTTTAAATTTCATGGAATTGCATGCAAGCACATTTTTGCAGTATACCAAAAGTACTATTCAGTATCAATTTCATATATTACTTTTGCTCAGAAGATGAATAAGCCTAAAGAGATTTCTAATATTATTTTTGAAGATTAGATTAGAGCTATTTGAAAAATATGAGATTAATATAATCAAATAAACCAAAATCAAATAACTAATATCAGCTTGAAAGCAATTATAGATGTAGAAAATTTATTATTTCTTTATATAATAAATATATTATTCCTAATTCTGAAATAAATAGAATTTATTATTATATTAAAAAACAAAATATTAATCACAATTATATATTTTATTTTTTTATTTTGTTCTTGATTTCTCTTATAGTCTCTTATAGTAATCATTTTAAATAAAGTTTTTCTTTATATATATATATAATAAAAATATATTTTCATAACTAAATTATTCATAATTAAAATTGTTTGATAATAATAAACACAATCAACTTAAAGTATTATGAATAGAATACAAGATCAAATATTAAATATACAAAATACATGATAGTTAGATAATAATTATAATAAGAATAATATTAAAAACTGAAAGTAATAACTAATAACAGTCAAATATAATAAACTTCTCATCCACAAAAAGAAATAAATCACTTATCTGACTAGAAATTAAACTAAAAAAAACTGCAAGAAATATAAAATGCTAATAAAAATATTAACAAAGTGGGTTCAGATACAAGAATATTTATCAAAACTTATCAACAAGATCTAATATATAACAGATAATCTAGAAAACTTAAAGTTTAATTTTAAAGAAAGAAATTCACAAAAATAAAATAATGGAACAAAATTGTAAAACTCACAAAAAGAAAATTATCATTCAAGATAATAGCAAATAGAGCCCAAAATTATTATGTACTATCATTATAGCAATAGCATACAAAGTAATATATTAGCTATAATAAAAACTATATCATGTGATGTAAAGAATTTAAAAATTTGCAAGGATTATTATTATGCATATACATATCAAGTGATACAATAAATATATGCTAAATATGCTAAATAAGACAATGCAAATTATAAAAATAAATCTAATCAAAATAAATTAGAGAGTATATAGATGCACTCATAAATATAGTTCATTATGAAGAAAAAGTAGAAAATTAACCTATCAGAATAATAATTGACAATGAATTAGTTAGTAATATCATGTTAGCTAGATTCTTAAAATAAATAAATAGATAGATTGATAAGTCATCCAATATCAGTCTTATAAATATAAATGAGAAGCCTAAATGATTGCTAGATAAAGTAGAGAAATTGAAAATAAGAATTAGAGATCTAAGCTAATAGATAGATGCTCTGATCATGGAAAAGGCAGAATATAATCTACTGCTTGACAATCATGAAAAATGCTTAAGCTTGAAGATAATAGAAAAGTCTATAACTATTCCAGTTATTTATACTCAGCAAAGATCAATCATAAAGTTGATTGATCTTTAAAGAGAGCTCAAAGATCCTGTTCTTGAGAATGAAGATGATGAGTTTGAATATGAAGAAGAAGAATTAATTGATCGGTCTTTATATATAATATACAAAGAGCAAAGTAAGCAGCTTGTGATGAAGATGGAAGTTCAAGAAAACTTTATAAAAATTAATAATGAAGTCATTAAACAGGAAGAAAAAGAAAGAATTTGATAAAAAAGACTAGAAGACTATAATGCTTGCATTCATGATAGAGAAAAGTATAAATATTCTCAATGCAAGATAGAATAGACTATATACAGCTAATTAGAGATATTATCTCAACCATTCTTGAATATCACTTCAACTATGATTGAGTCAGATTTGGATCCAGAATAATAATGACACCTATATCAAATTCTAGATTCATATAAAGATCTTTTCAATATTATCCAGCCTAATAGAATAAATATAATATACTCAATACAAAATATATTTGAAAGAAGAAAAATTTATCACTCTCCAGTTATACTATTAAAAATCACCTATAAAAATGCCTTTCTGTAAGAAGAAATCCAAAAGATACTAAATAATAGAATAATTTCTCCTTTCAACAGTTCCTGATCAGCATTAATAGTAATAGTAAGAAAAAAGAATAGAAAATTCTAGCTGTATGTGAATTACAAGAAACTAAATGAAGTCATCAAGAAAGACCAATATCTCTTATTACAAATTAATAAACTATTAGACTCTTCAAAAATGCCAAATACTTTATTATCATGAATTTTGCTAGTGAATTCCGACAAGTAGAAATGCATCCAAGAGATAGAGAGAAAACTGCATTTATTATTAAAAAAAGATTATTTCATTTCAATATAATATCATTTGGGCTTACAAATACTTCTGTTATCTTTCAAAGATTTATGAACAAAATCTTTAAGAAGTATATTAGAAAGTTTATAGTCATATACTTGAATGATGTAATTATATATTCTGAAACTTGAGAAGAATATGTAGTTTACATATAAAAAGCTCTGAAAAAGCTTTGATAGGCAAATCTAAAGCTCCAGTCAGACAAATATACTTTTGAAAAGAACTATCTATCCTTTCTAGACTACATTATTGGTAAAGATGAAATTTGTCCTGATCTAGCAAAAATAGAGAAGATACAAGAATTTTCAGTACCTACTAATATCACATCATTAAGAGAATTTGTTGGACTTGCCTCTTATTATAGAAGATTTAAAATTCATTATATTCATTTCTTGATACTCATATAATTGATAAGCATCAATTCATTTTTCACAATTTTCTTAATATTCTCTTTTAATATATTTAATTCATTTTGCTTCATCAAAAGCTATCTACTAAGTAAAATACTCAACAAATTTATTTTATACTTGAGAAGCATTCCAAATTCACATTATAATATTAAGTTTATCCAGTACTATTTTTGTGCTATTTATTTTTATCAAGATTTTTTTCTTGAGTTTTAAAATAGTTACTGTTTGCTTTAATTTTATTCTTTTTTTTTGTCAAATATTTTTTATATGTCATTAACAAAGCAAGATTCTGATATTAGAAAATACTACATTAATGATATTTTGTTGTGTGTTATCACAATTAGTAAGAAATATATGAGATTTTTATTCTTGATTCTGATTTTTATAATTTCAAGCCAAAAAATTAATGTTTCTATTACTTTTTTCTCTGATATTAAATATGCTATAGATACATCTTGTCCATTCTCATTATCCTATACTAATAAAATAAAGAGATTCATTTTGTATAATGATATTCTATGTGTTTCATCCAGATATACTGTTTGCATACTTTTTGATTTTAATATCTTTTTTTGAAACTTATTCTGAAATCTATATATATAATCTAAGAGTGATTCCCAAATTAAATTGCTGTAGGTATAAGATCTATCTTATTGTAATAAGATAATCTATTCTTTAATAAATGTATTCTCATTATAATTTTCTTTTTTGTCATCTAAAAAAATTATACATTTTTTTCTATGAATAATATTATATATATTAATATAAAAAAAATATATATCATATTTTTGTATTAAGATCAAGATACTCAGATTATTTATATTCTAAAGTTGATTAATACACTAGTAAATCATTGATACAATTTAAAAAAACTTTATTTCATCTTTTGCTCTTGCACAGATTCATTTTTTTGTCTGTTAAGATAATTGAAAATATCATAAATCTTCATTAGTATCAGGAGTATATCTATTATAAAGTGTGTAATGAATAATATAAATGATATTTTCCTTATCATTATAATATTTTAATACTTGTAAATAAGATTTATATCCTAATTTTTTAAATAGTTTTTGAATAGAATAGAGCTGATTGTGATTTAATAAAGATTTAGTAGCTTATTTTATTGTACCAGTCATAGATCTAGATTTTCCAGAATAATAACAAAGATATCTCTTATTTAATTTGTATCCTAACTTCTCTCAATTATCTTTGTGAAGATAGTGAATATCAAAAATATTTGGAAGAATATTTTTGATCCAATCCTTATATGTATCTAATTGAAGATGAATATAAATTATTATATAATCATTTGGATTTATTTCTTGAAATACATTATCATTTGCTTCTTTTTCTTTTAATTCAAATTCAGTTAATAGGCATAGTTTGATTTTGATTGATAAATATATTTAAATCAGAGAATATGATATATATTAATAAATGATTTTATAATTATTTTTTTATAATAATGTATTTGAAAAGAAATTTTTATATTTTAATATTTTATATATTAAATATTTTTGCAAAGTCAAAAAGATAAAATAATAATAATATTAGATATTTTTTGTATATTCAGAATTAATATGTTAATTCTCTATTATTTTGTATAAATATAATTTTTTAACTAATCTTTATGTATTAAAATTATTTTCTTAATTATCAAGAGTGATATATATATATATTAAGTATATTTTCATATATTAAAAACTTCTTTTTATCTTATTAATCAGAATTTATTGATTGATCAATCATATCATATCATTATTCATGAGATTTCTTATATATAGTGACTCACATAAGAAATATAATACCAAAAAAAATGATAAGATATAAATACTTCGCTATAAGAAAAACTTGAATAACTAAAAATTGAGTATAATGATTTATTAATATTTTTAGTATTGACACCATCAACATCTATCTTTTGATTAGTAATACGCTAATTTTTTTATCTTTTTTTAGCATTATACTTATTATAATTGAACTGGAAGATGATATTAAAAGATAAATTTCTAACTAAGATAAGTAACAAACTACCAAGAATTTTTATATTGTATACTTCTAATCATATTTAATAATTTATATAATTACTCTTTGCTTTTATTACCTCACTAACCTTTTTGGCATAGACTCATATAATTTAGAATAATCAAAGATCTATATTTTTTCATGTTACTTGTAATTTTTCTCAAAATTTTTCTGTAATTGAAAGTGATCCAGAAAGTTATCTTATACACTTATTCATCTCATCTATATAAATATTCACATTCATTTTTCCTATAATTTTTAACTTACTAATATCATATTATCTGTCATGCAATTTCAAAATATAATCAAACTATTACCAAATTTAATGATTGATATAATATACTGATCTTTTAATAAATCTTCAGATTTTTTCTAGTAATATTTTTGGCTATCTGATCTGAAAATTTGATACTTGCTTTCATTAGATGTCACTATTAATTACCTGTCCAACTTTAATATTTCTTTATTCACACTAACCATTTATTTTTGTGTTAGTTTGAGATAAGACTTTTTTTATTTTATATAAGTGAATAATTCATTTCTGCAAAGCATATATTATATGCTTTTCTCTAAAAGTTTAATATCCAACTCATTTTTAAACTCTCATTAGATCTTGACAGTGATATAACATTTTCTAAAGTAGATTAATCAGTATATATTTCTTTCATAATATGTTAAGAGGATTGATAGATGATCAGTTTTTGACTTGTTATTGAAACTTCTTATCTCTTCTTTCTTTTTGCATATTTAGCAGATAGAGATTGGATCTACTTTTTTTAAAGTTATGATTTCCCACATCAAATATTCTTCTTGTCAGTATATGCATTATCTATTAGAATTCTAGCCATAATGAATTAAATTATTTGTGAGAAAATGAAAATATTTTTTTGTAAGTTAAAAGAAATTAGAAGTATTCATGCTTATCTTTTTATAATCTTCTATTCATCTTCCAGCTCAGTCATAATAAGTAAATGCTAAAAAAATTAAAAAAGAGAAATTTATGAAAATAGAATAATAATAATAATAGAACAATACTGTAAAACTCATAAGAAGGAAATTATCATTCAAGATAATAGCAAATAGAGTCCAAAATCATTATATATTATCACTATAATAATAGCATACAAAGTAATATATTGGCTGTGACAAAAGCTATATCATATGATGTAAAGAATTTAAAAATTTGCAAGTGTTATTATCATGCATATTCATATTAAGTGATACAGTAGATATATGCTAAACATGATAAATAAGATAATGCAAATCATAAAAATAAATCTAATCAAAATGAATTGGAAAGTACATAGATGTATTTCCATGTTTATTATTTTTTTATTCTTTTTTTCTAGATTTTTATTTTTCTTTACAATTTCAGTTAATAGTTATTGCAAGAATATTATTAAAGACTTTTGAGGCTAGCTCATACTCAGATATGAACTCTAGTTTAAATGTGAAGTATTACTATTATTAGTCATGATATTAGTAGGTAAAGTGTGATAAATTATCTATCAAGAAGTTATTGTAATTATTATACAATAAAAGATTATTATCTGGAATAGTAATGATATTAATTTCAAGATTGACTGGTTATCTAGTATTTGCATTTCTTTTAGTATAGTTATTGATATAGTGTCTCATTTTATTAAAAATATTATTATTATTACTATTTGCATTCTTTCTTAATAATCTACAATTATGAATTATGTGACTATTTTTATTACAATTATAATAAGTCTTATCTTGATTGGAATAGTTACTAGAATTTTGATTATTCTGAGTTGATAGCTTTTTTACTTGTTTTGTAAGATCAGCTATAGTTTTACTTATGTTATTCACTAGATTTGGATTTGGTATATTTATCTATAGATAGACTCAGTGCTGATCACTTTTGTAATTGCTATTTCTAAAGTATCTGGATTAGACTTGTTTACATGAAAGATAATTTCTGATTTCAAGCCTTTTATAAATTGCTCAATATAGTATATGGCAGGATATGCTTATATTAGATCAATTTTTCAAAGTAGTATGTGAATATCTTCTGCATATGAAGTCACATCTTCACTTGTTTCTTGTATTCTTAATCTTAATTATTATTGGTATGCCAAGACTTGGATATTTGTTCTAAACTATACAATAAAGATTTAGTAAAATGAATTATTATTATTATTTTTATTTCAGCTTGTAAATCAATTAGCATTTGCAAGTTTATTTTATTAATATCAAGTTGATGCAATTTTTCTTAAATAGATGGACACTATTTCTACTTTTCTTGCTGTTTGCATTTGCTGAGTAATTAAATTCTTCAATTCAATTCATAAGATCTTCATGTGCTTCACCACTATAAAAAGAAAGTGATATTATTGATAGCTTAACTTGTCTATTTTATTGATTTTGTATTGCTTGAATGAGTACTTGAACTAAGTTTTATATAGCTTGTTCTGCCATTTCTTCTTCTTAATTTCTTTAAGATTGGAGTGAAAATGAATTTAAAAGAATAGGGAGATGAATTTCTTCTTTTGATAACTCTTCTTTTGTTATATTTTTGGTTTGAACTGAGATTCTTCTTTTGTATAGAAAATTAGTAAAAAATATGTTGAGAGTTGAGACTGAAGTGGATAATGATGAAACTGGTATAGAAGTTCTGACTGGAGTGCTGATTAAAGTATTAGATCTTGATTACTGAGTATAGTGTGATCTCTGTTGATTGAGTATGATAATTTTCTCATATAGACTATGAATAATACTAATAATTTCAGTCAAGATATATGTTAAATATTTCTAAAATCAAAGTTATATTTGATATTTGCTTGTTAATACTTCTTTTTTTAATATATTAATAATAAATAAATTATAAATTAGTTAACATAATTTCTTTTCTAGTTATTTAAATAATTAAAATGGCTAAGAAGATTAATTAATTTTTGAAACTATCTTTTTATTTTATAATTAGTCAATTTTATTAGATTCAGTTTGAATTACTTTATTGATTAATAATATATATAAGATTTACTTCTGATAAAATATGATTATCTTCTCAATAAGACAATTTATATATATTTTATTTCTAATAAAATACTCTCTCAATAGAGCAAGAAGGAAGTAAAGATAAGATATATAATAAAATATATGTTTATTAAAGAAAAATACTAATTAACTATTCTTAACTTAGTAGCTAATTCTTTTTATTAAACTTAATTATTCTTTTTAATCACTTTTTAACTCTTTATATATAATATTTTTCTTACTATGCTAATTATAAATTATTCCTAATATAATATTTCACTTAATTTACTCAAGAACAAATAGAATTTGAAAAGAATAATCACAAAATTATTAATACATAATAATAAAGAATTAAAATTAGCAAAATATTAAGTTATTTAAAGTTAAATAGATAATTATTAATTTAATAAAACTATAAATTAAGTATAACATACATAACTAAATTAATAAATAAATAAGATTAAATATAAGTAATAATATATACTAAAAATAGAATTAATAATAAATAAGATTAATTAATATAAATTTCTTATTCATCTGATTTGATAGTGATCAGTGATTACTGTATCACATAAATAGATGATTAATTATAATATAAATTTATTTAACTTCTAATAAAAATCTGTTATTCAATGATTAAATATTATTATCAAATTTGCAAATGGTATTTTATAACTTTTAGTAGAATGATACAGTATGTCAATATAATATATTGCAAAAGAAGAACTATTTCTTAATCAATAGGTTATATCTTGCAAAGATCATAATCATTTTAATCAATATAAAGATCAGAATATAATACAAATTTGTAAAATATGCTAATTATAAAATCATTTCTTTCAAAAATATTAATAAAATGTAATAAAATGATAATATTACCTCTAAATATTGAAGAAGAAATAATATTATCTTTAAATATTAAAGAAGAAATAACATTATCTATGAAAGTTGCTAAAGAAATTTTAGAAGAAAATTCTAAAGAATCATTACTAATAGATACTGATACTAGTTTTAATTCTAAAGATCTTTAAGATGCAACTTTGAATGATGCTTTAGAGACTATTGAAAAAAAAATTAAATCAGAATACTTAGTATAATAATCTAATAATATTTATTATAACTTCATAAAATTAGTAATAGAGAATAATATTTTGAATAAGATTGGAGATAAAATAATTAAATTCTTTAATAAGTATGATAATCTGAAGGAATCACTATTATTAAAATTCACAAAAAGTAAAAAAGATTATCTTAATCAAATAAAATCATCTTTAATTAACTTTAAAGAAAAAATTATCAAAACTTTCTTTTACTTTCTATTACTATTTAATTTTTCAAGCTATCCAAATATTTTTATAATGATCAGAAATAACAAATAATTTTAATCAACAGAGTATTCTAAAAAAGAAGAAAACAGTAAGTTTTCAATTATTATAATATTATTAATAAAATTAATAAATTAGTAAATATTAAGTAATTATTAGAAAGATAAAGTTAAAATAAGAATATTTAGAGAATAATACAAATATGATTAGTGATATAAAATCAAAAAGACACTTTCTTTATCATATTATTTATTATTAATTATTTTATATTCAGATATTACTATCTTTAATGATTTTAGTAAGATATTAAGATATTCTGTATTTTTAATACTTAATAACTTTCCAAATTAACTTCAAAATAAATCAAAAGCTAAAGTTCTTTTGGATTTTTTGCTCAAAGTTCAAGACTTAATAATAAAAATTACTAAAGATTTTCAAAACTTGCAATGTAAAGTATTTTACAAGTACTTTAAGATTATGCTTGGTTCTCTAGCTCTCTAGTAGAAAAATTTAATAAATTGTATTTTGAAGTACAGAGATAATTAGTAATTTTTGTAACATATATTTCAGTCTTTCTTACAGATATACTTGAAGCTGATAATATGATCGCAATATATAAATTAGTAAAATACAAAAGATCATATTATATCTGCATAATTCTGTAAGATAATCTTAATAATATGAATTTTGTATCAGAGGATATGAATTTTAGAACATCAAAAAATATGTGATAGATTATAAATAAAGATTAGAGTAAGAATTTTTCTATATATAATATTAAAAATATATTCTGAAAGTTCTTATGAGTATTTGAATACTAATTCTCTTTTAAAATTATTAAATTAATATAGAAACTTAAATATTTATAAAGTTTGTATATCTAATTATATATATCATATTGATCTTGATTTCTTCAAATACTAATTAAACTTTCTCAAGATATTTTGAAGAAAGTTAAAGAAATAGAATTACTAAATAATTTTAATAGTTGTCTTCAATCAAATTTCTTGCTTTTTCATATTAGATAATATCTTCAATATATAGAATAATATAATCTATAATGAATTTTGCATACTTTATGCAAAGTTTAATAAGATATTATTATCATTTTAAGATTATACGTATGTAATTATTTTAAAATGATAATAGTAACTGTGTTCATAATAGTTATTAACTTTTTATAACTTCAAGAGATTATATGACTGGCTATCTGTTCAATAAGGTAAGGTATACAAGATTTACTTCTAACAAAATGTGATTATCTTCTCAATAAGATAATTTATATGTGTTTTACTTATAATAAAAATATGATTATCTTCTCAATAAGATAATAT
>CAJVPS010000856.1:0-19236 GCA_910591765.1 Ambispora leptoticha | reverse complement strand
TTAAGTACAGAAAAATTAGAATTGTCAAGTTTTGTTGAGGTTTGATTATTGTGAGGATTGTGAATTGATGAGTCGATATTAATATTGGAGGTTGTCTGGTCAGATAAGGTTACTTCTGGTAATATACTTGACTGAGACTTATTTTTATGATGATAACTTGTATGGGCTTTAGAAAGTAATGCTTTTTTGTAGTTGAGTGTGGGTGAGAATATGACTGGTTTGCGATATGAGAGATATCTATTCTCGTATAATTTATTAAGTTGGTTATAGGTGATAGCTTTTTTGTTCTTGGCTATGTATTGTTTGGTGGGATGATTTTAAGAGAAATAGATATTACATACTTTGGTATTAACTTGTTCCTAGTGGAGTTGTGAGTTACGTAATTGAAATTTTTTGGTCATGGCAGTAGCCAGGTCAGATTCAGATGCAAAACTGAGAATGGCTACTCTTTGGCAATTATATTTTACTGGAGATTGGGGAATGAAACAGGTTTTAGCATTAATTTTTTGAAGAATATCTTCCAATTCAAAAGCAGTGGTACCATATGGCAGGTTGACAAGTTTGACAGAGTATGTATCCTGTTGTTGAATAATTTTATGTTGATTTAGAAGAGGTAGAATTCGAATTCTGTCTGTTCCCAAGAGGACTGACCATTTATCAATTGCAAGATTTGCTTGTTCTACAGTTGTGAACCTGACTGTTGTATAAGCCTATTTGCTGATGATTTTTTGCTTGATGTCTATTATTTCTCCAAATTGAGACATTATGGTACGGATTTGTTTGATTAATGTGCCCAGAGGTACATCTCTGATTGTGACAATAGTGTCTGTATTAATGTTGATGGAGGGAGATGGATATGTTGTTGATAGAAATGAGTCATTAAGAGAGATATGTGTTGCCTTGTCCAAGAATTTTGCTGATGAGAATTCTACGCAAATGTATTTTTCTTTGTTATTAATGATTAATTTGGTTTTGAGAAATCCCTGGAGTTCATAAAATATCTCATTGATAAAGTTAATATTTTCTTTGATGGATTGGTTAGGTAAATTTGCTTCTGAGATCCAGCCACAAAATCTTTTGGTACTAGATACAATTTCTCATTGGCTATTTTGTGGATCTTCATTGGGAGGAATGTCTTTATTATCTTCATAGTTATTGTGTAATGGCATATTTCTATTTTCAGTATCAGATGATTCAATATCCATGTGTGATTGACTGTTATTCAAATAGGTAAGTGGCTGTGTTTGCTCGTCTGTTAAGTAAGAGGAATTTATTTTACTGATTGTGTTAGATAAGATTCTTTCCCGTTTAGTTCGTTTGATATGTGGGCTAGCTGCAGGAGATGGTTGATCATAAGTATTTTTGCGTGAGCTGATATTAGTTTTTTCAGAAGTTGTGTCTGAAAGTTTGTCAGTTGATAGAACAGAGGGTATGGGTGCTGACTTATTTACTGCTGGTAGAGATTGTAAGCCTAAAGCATTTTTAAGAAGATCTATAGAAGACGTGGGAGTGGATGGTGTTTTGGAAGAATTATTATTATTATTTTGTTTGTCTGTATTATTAGGCATGATGTAAAAGTAAAGAAACAGAATATATTAGATGAAAATAAAGAAAATGAAGAAAAGTTTTTTTATGTATTTAAGTTTTTTATTTTTGTTTTTTGAAATTTTTGATGTTTAGTTTTTAGAGAAAATGATTATAAAAAATAAAGAGAAAGAGAAATAGTAATTTGTGAACTTAAGGAATAGTAAGAGCTGATTGTATTCGAGTTACTGACTAAAGGAACTTAGGGTCATTAATATAGAAGTATATGAGAATTTTTATTTTGGACAACTTAGACTTCTTCTGGTCGAGAGATCGATAGGGAAGAGATGCGAAAAAAATTTTTATTATTATTATTATTATTATTATTATTATTATTATTATTATTATTATTATTATTATTATTTATAAAGCTACAACGTAGTCTTATCTCTTGTCTATATTAATTCTATACTATGTTAGCTTATATATTAAAATAGATAATAGATCAGAGATCACCCATATTATATTTAAAATATAAGATGCAACTAGCCATCTTGGACCTGTCTAAGACTAAACTGGTTCTATTAGGAAGATTAATTTGCAAGATTTAATTTGTAAACTAAGAACTTTTAGAATAATTTTATTAATATTCTTATGAATAACAGCTTGGATTGGATATTACTGATCATGATATTGATTTTCTGGGAATCCACATATGCAAAAGAAAGGGTCTGACCATGTTTTGTGAATGGTTTGATATGGTTATGATGTAGAGGCACCTTTGGGTCTGTCTTTGAAAATTATCTGTTTGTAATATTTATGTGCTCATGTGATTTCTAGAGATTTTTCATGCTTATTGACTGCTTTGCAATGAGGAATCCAGATCTATTTGTAAAATTGTTGTGACAACCATTTAATAAAATGAACTGCTATTTTCTTTGCTATTGATAATAGAAGTTATTGAGTTATAAAGAATTGAAATAGCTCTTTTAGTATTATGCCAACAAGCATGCTGGTGTTAATATTATTGAAAAGAGTAGCATTAAATAAGACTGTGAAGATTAAAGATATTTGGAGATAGATCTGAATGATTTGTCTTGAAGGAAAATTTATTATATTATCATAGGATAAGATGAAGAAGTTATATAACTGAGAAAGTAGTTGTTGGCTGATAGTAGATCTTGCTTTGCTGGCTATTAGACAAGTTCACAGGTATATTTGATCTTCTACTGCTAATTTGCATAAATAACAAATATCATTTTTATATATGTGAGGTTTATGAATTTTGAGATATTGTAAAGTTAGTAACATATTATAGAATAACTTGATAAAGAAAGTATGAATTTTGAAAGCGTGAGAATTAATATGAATATTGTTAATTTCACTATCTTGGTTCTATACTGAAAATATACTAAATCAGTCAGTATTTTGTAATAAGGATTATATATTATGTTTGATTCTCAGTTTATTCTGTCACTTGTAAATACTTGAGTGGTGATGTATTTTTTTAAGAAATGTTCTCAAGTTGATATTTATTAAAATAGATTGATTGAATATAAATATAAATTTGATATATGGTAGATTATGATAGTTGATGTGAAGAGTATCCGAATTATGATCTTGGTTAGCAAGTTTGTTAGCTAGGTCATTGTCTGGATTGTTAGAATGGCCTTTGATTTTGTGAATTGTGATATTAAGAGCTTTATTATTAATATTGCTATCAAGATTTTCCTATAATGGCCAATTGGATTATTGATATAATTGATAATTAGATTATAGTGATCATAATATAATATTATTCTTGAACTCTTGGATAGCTGATTGACTATCAGAAAAGATGGATACTTTTGAGTTTTCTGGTAAGATTTCTGCCAAAGCACAGATAGCAAATAGTTCTGTTTTTATTGTGGACAGTGAGTTGATTATTGAAAATCTGAAATCTGCTTTGGATGGTCATGAGATCCATACTGCTCCTGCTGATATTTTGGATGAACCAGAGTTTGTTATTAATCTGTCTATAAAAAAATTATTATCTGCATCAGCTAGATTTAGTTGTGTTTTTGATTGATATCAATGTGAATACAGATCAGAATTGCTATTAAAATATGTAGAAATATGGTGGGCTAGGATTTTATATGAGTCTTTATTATGGCCATATTATTTATTAATGATTGTTAAGTCAAATGAATCATTATGATTGGTAACTCTTTGTGTTAAATTAGTGAATCACCTTGACTTATACTCTTATTTAGTTAAATGAAATTTACATTTATATTATTTTTATGAAATAAATTTTGTATTGTTATATTTAGTAAGCTAAGATAAAAATAGAATATTGTCTTGTGAAAGAGATTTTCTGCAGATTTTATAGACAGATCAGTTATTTAGAATTTTTGAGATGGACCATCTGTATGAGAATTGTATTAATGTTGAAGTGTCATTAAGAGAGGGGAAGAAAGATATGTTATATTGATATATTAGAGGTATTATGCTGACAATAAGATTTTTTCCAATTAGGATGGGTTCTAAAGTTGGATTGAGAAGAATTGATTCTTCTGTCTATCTTTGGTATTGAAGTTTTTGTAATCTGATTTATGTAGTCATGCCCATAATTATTTTGTCATTGAGTCAAAAAAATAATTCAGAGATTTTACTTCTTGCCAAAATATCTGGTAGATTTTCAAGTGTCAAGAGAGCAGGATGATGTAAAATAAAATTGAGACAGTCTGAGGGGAGATTTGATTTTTGTTTTACTATTTTCTTGACTTTTCTCATTATTGATTCACAGAAAGTGATAGAAGGGATAAAAAGTTGTGTTTTGTATTCAATGGCAGAAAAAAGCACTCTGTTAAAGATATAAATAGCTTGTTTTTCAGTGATAAACTTTTTTTCAAGGAGCAATATTATAGAATCTACATCTACTTTGATTTGTTTTTGTTAAGTTTTGAATTTTCCATCTGGACTGAGTAGAATTCCAAGATATTTAGTATAATTATTGTTGCAAATAATTTTAAGTTCTAAGTCATCTGGATTGAAAGATAGCTTGATTGGGTTAGCTTATTTGTCAGGATTAATTGTTATTGCTTCTGTTTTTTTTGTGTTAATTACTATGTTACATATTGTAAAAAATTGTTGAGCCAACTGAAATATCTGGATTATGCTACTTTTAGATTTGGCTATCCATACTGTGTCATTGACAAAAGCCAAGTTAGATATATGGATTTGTATTAGATCAGATTTGAAGTGTGAAAATTATATTGATGAATTATTGATATTGTAACTATAGGTAAGTTTGATAGAGTTGATCATATATAGTAATGGATTATAAAAGATATATCAAAGTATTGGTGAGTAAACTTCTCCCTGGTCTAATCCATCTTCTACATGATATGATTCTGTGAATTCATATTCTGTAAAAATACGGTTATATCAATTCAGCTATAAGTTTTATAGTAATGTGATAAATTTTTGATTTATTTTTATTCTATTGAGGCTGAGTTTTAGAATAGACCAACTGACAGAGTCATAAGCATAGCGCATATCTTGAAATATATACTAAAGTTCTTTTTTATTTTCTCTGACATCTTCCATAATATTATTAATAACATGTAATAGACAAGCTGTTGAGGTATTTTTTAGTACTGAAAAATTATTGCCCTTGAGAATATTATATTTAGCATATAAATTAGAGATGTAACTAGTAAGGATCTATGAGAAAAGTTTTCTTGCTGTGTCTAGAAGTGCTATTGGTCTAGTGATATTCAGATTTTCTTTCTAGTCAGTAGATTTAGGAATGAGGATAATATTTATTTATTTCTATTCATTAAGAGTATCTTGTATTTCTAAGTATTTGTTGAAAAGTGTGATGAGCATGAGTAGAACCTTTTGCTCACAATATTATCAGAAGGAGTTTTTTATATTATTTAATCCTGCTACTTTGTTTGAATATAGTAGAGTTAAATGTTGATGAAGTTCAGTTAATGAAATAAGAGCTGTAACTGAATTAAATATCAAGTTATCTATAGATTCTAGAAGTTCAAATATTTCTTTCCATCTTTGTGAAGGCCAATCTTGTGTTTTACATTTTTGATACCATTAATTGAAGTATTGTCTGACTGTATTTTTAACTTCAATTGAATATTCAATAAAGTATTTATTTTGATAAACTTTATTGATTAAAATAAAGAAAGTGTCCTTGTTAAGAATGTTATTAAGTATGCTATTACGATTTTGTTAGAAGTTTGCTTGGTTAGTTTTGATGATCTGCTCTACTTGAAGAGCTTGTATTTTTTTGGATTCAATTTTTTTATGTATTTAGATTTGTTTTCTAAATTCTTGGATGAGCGTTATAAGTTCTGTAATATAACTATTACTAGGGTTATTTGTTAAAAATTTTGGTGTAATTGGTTCTAGTTGCTGTAATTTCTTGAAGAATTTTATTAGTTTTTGTTGGATTGCAGTAATTGATTCTTGTCTTTCATATTAATATTGATGTAAATGATAGAGAATGCTATCTAATAATTTATATTTCCATTGAATAATAGTTGTATTTATTGAGTGCATTTTATTAATATTAATTAGTTTTTTTTTGAAAATTTGATTAGCTGAATTGAGTATGATATGTTTAATTAAAAGTCAAAGTTCTGAAATTGTGAGATATGTAGTATTTGTGTTGATAGAGAGATGTGAGTTTGTTAATTCTTTGAATTGTGTCCATATTTCATTAGATGTATTTTTGATAATAAAAGCCTGTCACTTTATTTTCCATCACTTGATTATAGATATTGGAGTTTTTTATAGAACTGGAAATAGATTAATGAAGGATTGAGAGAGAAGATGATCAGAGCTGATCCAGAAAGAATCAGAGATTTCTGAAGATATGCAAAGATAAGCAAGGTTAGAGCTATATCAGATCATATCCAGGTAGCATTTTGAGTTTGATCTAGACCAAGTAAAGAAGTTGATATTAGGATGAAGTAATTAATTAATCTTGATTTTGTCTTTGAATTTAAAAAGGGAGACTAGACTGTTATTTGATGAAGAAAAATAATGTTCATTAAAGTTTCCACAAATAATAAAATATTTGGCTTGTGAAATAGTTTTATTAATGTAGTATAAGATTATTCACTTAACTGTTCGATCACTGCTGAAGTTGGAGGCTGGTAAGTAGATAGCTATTATTTTCAATTGTATGTTACTAGTGAAAGCTAGTGAAATGTGAATAAGTCTTCCTGAAATTTTGAAAGTTTTTTGGATGTGTCTGAATCAGAATGAGTTGAAAAGAATACTGATTCCAGTTTCAAGAGATTGTGCTTCATTGCAAGACCATATATAAGAGTATTTTATTGACAGGTTGAAGATGAATTTTGCTTGTTGATTGGTAAGTTTAGTTTCTGTTAAGATCAGAATGTTGAATTTGAGATTTTGAAAGAGAGTAAGAGCATTATATGATTTGCTAGAAATATGGAGTTCTCTAACATTAAGTGTACCTAGATTTAATTGAAGAGATGAAGAAAATATATTATTATGTGAGTAAAGATTTTTATTTAAGTTGGAGTTGTCAATGTAAATTTCTGAATGGTTGATTGGAGAGTTTTTGTTTTTATTTGGATTATTATTGATACTTTGCATTAAGTGAAGATTATTCAATTTGACTTAGTCTGTTCAATAACAGGTTGTATTACATGTTTAAATATTGTAATTGATTTTTAAGTTCAGTGATAATTGTTGTAAGATTATTATTACTTTTTTGTAGTTCTTCATTTTGTTTAGTGATCATCTCATATAATTTTTGACTTTTCATTTTGCTAAGAGATTCTGATTCTGGGAGAGTTGGCATAACTGAAATGTTTAATGTGAGATTATTATTATTGTTATCTATTTTATGAATTAAAAGATTAATTTTTTTTCAATGTTGTTAATTTTATGAAAGATTTGGTTAAGATCATTAGTAAACTTGTTTATGTCTTGTTGAAGATTTTTAATAAGTATCTTGTGATTTTTCAGTTCTGTCTGAATTTGAGTATTACTTATGTTGAGAGTAGGAGAGTTAGAATTATCAGATTTTGTTAGGATTTGATTATTATATGGATTGTGAATAGATGAGTCAATGTTATTAGTGGAAGTTATTTGATTAGATATAAGTACTTCTGATGATTTATTTGTTAGGATCTTGTTTTTATGATAATAATTCATATCTGCTTTGGAAAGCAATGCTTTTTTGAAGTTAAGTGTGGATGAAGAGATGATTGGTTTGTGATATGAGAGATATCAATTCTCATATAATTTATTGAGTTGATTATAAATAATAGCTTTTTTATTTTTTACTGTATAATGTTTAGTGATATGATTTTGAGAGAAGCAGATGTTGCATACTTTTATATTAACTTATTCCTAATAGAGTTGTGAATTGCGTAATTAAACCTTTTTGATCATGGCAGAAGCCAAATTAGTTTCAGATACAAAACTAAGAATGGCTATTCTTTGACAGTTATATTTTATAGGGGATCAGGAGATGAAATATGTCTTAATATTAATTTTTTGAAGAATATCTTCTAGTTTGAAGACTATGGTATCATAAGATAGATTAACCAGTTTGACTGAGTATGTGTCTCATTATTGAATAATTTCATGTTGGTTTAGGAGAGATAATAATCAAATTCTGTCTATTCCTAGAAAAACTAATCACTCATTGATTGCAAGTTTTGCTTGTTTAATATTTGCAAATCTAACTGTTGTGTATACCCATTTGTTAATAATTTTTTGCTTAATATCTATAATTTCTCCAAATTGAGATATTATAGTATGGATTTGTTTGATTGAGGTGCCATGAAATACATCTCTGATTGTGACTATAGTATCTGTATTGATATTAGTAGCAGAAGATGAATATGTTGTTGATAGGAAGGAGTCATTAAGAGAGATATATGTTACCTTATCCAGTAATTTTGCTGAAGAGAATTCTGCGTAAATGTATTTTTCTTTATTGCTAATAATTGATTTTGTTTTGTGAAATCTATAAAGTTTATAAAATAAGTTGTTGATGAAACTAATATTTTCCTTTGTAGATTGGTTAGATAAATTTACTTCTGGGATCCATCTGCGAAATCTTTTGATACTGATTATAATTTTCTATTGACTATCTTGTAGATCTACAATAAGAGAATTATCTTCATTATTTTCATCTTCAGTATCAGATGATTCAATTTCCATGTGTGATTGATTATTATTCTTGTTCATATTATTATATAACTATATTTACTCTTCTATTGAGTGAGAGATAATTATTTTACTGGTTACATTAAATAGGGTTCTTTCTCTTTTGGTTTATTTAACATATAGGCTACCTGCAAGAGGTGTGTGATCATAAGAATTTTTGCATGAGCTATTGTTAATTATTTCAGAAGTTGTATCTGAAATTTTGTCAGTTGTTAGAATAGGAGGAATTGGTGCTGACTTAATTGCTATGAGAGGAGATTGGAGACCTAAAGTATTTTTAAGATAGTTTAGAGAAGAATTAGGAATGAAAGATGTTTTGGAAGAATTATTATTATTTTATTTTTTTATATTGTTTGACATGATGTAAAGGTGAAAAAACAAATTATATTGAATGAAAAGTAAAGGAAAAAAGAAAAGTTGTTATATGTTTTTTAAGTTTTTGTTTTTTATTTTTTTGGAATTTTTGGAAGTTTAATTTTTAAAGAAAAATTATGTAAAAATAAAGAAAAAAGTAAAAAGTAAATTAGAAACTTGAAGAGTTATAAGAGTTAATTGTATTATATTTGTTAGCTATAGGACTTATAATCATTAATAAAGAAATATATGAGAGTTTTCACTTTGGACAGCTTGGACTTCACCTGATCAAGAGATTAACAGAAAAGAGATGTGAAAAATTTTATTATTATTATTATTATTATTATTATTATTATTCCTATTTACTATAGTATAATCGCACTTTAATTCTATGCTAATTTAACTTACAAAGTAAGAATTACAAATTAAAGTTTAAAGAAAAGAGCTATCAGAAAATCTATGAAAGAGAATCATGATATGACTAGCCATCAAGACATGTTTGTGATTACATAAAATCTAAAGGATTAATGAACAAGTTATTTTCAGCTTAAAGAGTATATATTAGTGAGATTATTTGATCTTCTTGAAGATCAGCAAGACCATCATCAGGATATTGATTATTTATATAAGTAAAAGCTGAGTACTTGCATAAGCAAAGGTTGTTTTCCATGTGAAGCCAAAAAATATTAGTATTAAGGTTAGAGGATATTATTGTTTTAGATCTTTCTGTTCTTTTTTTGAAGATGCGTTTATATTTGACAAAGATGGAGTTTGATTTTTCTATTTGAATTTGATTATTATAATGAGCTAGCCAAATGTAAGTGAAATCTTGTTTGAAAAATCAAGTTACAAATTTTGCTGATAGTGTGAAAGCTTCTGATTTGAATGGATCAAGTGATTTGATGAAGTTTGTGAGCTCTATTAGAATGAAATCTTTGAAGATAAGTATATATCCTGGTTTGTAATCTGTATTAGAAGAGAGATCAGTATTATTAAGGAAGTAGGATTTTTTTGTGAAGTTTTTGATTTTGGAGCTAAGTGAGAAGGGAGGATACTGAGTGTTATTTGATGAGAAGTGTTTTGTAAGAATTTTTTTGAGCTTGACTTGGAATTTGATAAGAATAAAGTTAATTGAATCACTTGAGACTGAACAAGTCTATAAGTGATAGTTTATTTCTGATTCAAGATGATATCTGTTACATGTATCATGTGAGTATATTGATGGATAAAATTTGTGTTGATTAGATAATGTTGGTAGCATGTTGTATATTATTTTGATAAAATATATATGAAATTTGGATGTATTTGTGGAGACTGTTATTGAGTTAATTCCTTTGTCTTGATTTCATGTGAGATTAGTTACTTTTCAGTTTATTATGAATCATAAACTGTGATTTATGAAATTGTTTTTTAGTATATAAAGTTACTATTTGATAGTGGTATATTTATTATCCTGAAGTTTGAGGAAGTTATGAAGATTTGATATTATAGATAATGAGAGATTAAAAACTGGAATGTAGGATGTTTCTGGAAGTGAAGTGAAGTTGGTTGAGATAGAATAAGAAGTAGAGGCTGATTTGGCTAAGGTATCTGTCAGATTATTATCAGGATTATTGGAGTATTCTTTGACTTTTTGCAAATTAAGATTTAGATTTTTTTCTATAATGTTATGATTGATGATCTCCTATAAATGCCAGTTGCTATTCTGTAAAGATCATCTCTTGCTAAGATTATTATGAAAGATTATGTTGTTTTTAAAATCATTAATTGTTACTTGGCTATCTGTAAAAATTTGAATAGTGATGTTATTGGTAAGTATTTCTGTTAAAGTGCAGATAGCTTGTATTTCTAATGTAGTTATTGAGATGGTTACAGGAGAGTGATGAGCAAAAGAAATATTTGGAGACCATATTATTTAGACTAAACTGAATTTTACATATGATATATACATTTGTTGAATAGAGCCATCAGTGAAAATATCTATGTTATTGAGATGGGAAAGATTTTCTTTAGTGAAAAACCAGATATTAATTTTAGGTGATGCTGTTAGATATTTATCAATTGATAATAAATTACTTTGTAGTAGAGATTGTTGTTATTTGTCTGTTTTATTTGTGATGATACAAGTAGATGATATAGAATTATTGAGAATAATATTTTCTAGTTGATTATACCATAGAGATTTGAGGCTATGTTTACTATTTCAGAATTAACTCTTGTATTATTTTCATGTTATAAGATGAGAATTGACATAACTTGATAATTGTTGTAGGGATATAATATGATCTTTGTGTAAGATGTCATGATATTTTTTGTATATTGGCCAGGGTTAAAGAAAGTTTTCGATAGGTCATCTTGTATGACTATTTGTAAGAATATAGCTATTTGTATTTGAGTTAGTAAAGGAAATGTTGTACTCATACATGAGTAGAAGAATAGATGCTATTAAGTTTTTTTCTTGTGGTGATAATTCTGATGTGTGATGTGAAATTATTAAGTGATGGAGCTATTTTTATTCCTGGAGATATTGTAAATGAATATGTGTTGCTAGGCTGAGAATAAGAGTATCATTTAGATGATAGAAGAGCTCTGTGATTTTTGTGTGAGTTTAAATAAACCACAAGTGATCTAGAACAAAAAATTTTAGATGATGTAGAACTGAGTCAGAAAAAGATAGTAATAATCTTACTTTGGATTTGACAACTTTTTTTAGTTATTTTATTAGTTTGTCACATTCAGTTTTAAATATAATGAAGAGTTAGGAGCAGTATTTGAATGCTAGAATAAGCACCCGGTTGATGATATAGATAGCTTATTATTTATTGATAATATATTTATGACTTAGTAAGTTAGATATAAGTGTGATATCTGATCTTATTTTATTTAACTGAATATTGAAATTATCATTTGCGTTGATATATAAACCAAAATATTTAGTACAAATATTTGGAAGAAGTATTTGTATTTGATTGCTAGCTATTCCAATATAAAGTTCTGTGTTAGAATATAGTTCAGTTGATTTGTAGTAAATTATTTCTGTTTTCTTTGGGTTGATTTTAATATTACATATATTATAGAATTAGGATGTAATATTGAGAATCTGTTGCATTACTAGATGACTATTAGTAGAGATGGGAGCTGCAACTAGCTGCAACTCTGTTGCAATTCTCTGATTGGCTGCCACAACTCTGTTACAATTCTCTGATTGGCTGCCACAAGCCGCAATTAGTTGAGGAGCCATCTTTAATTATTGGTAATTCAGACCATGTCATCAACAAAGGCTAGATTATTAATTATCAGATAAGTTTGATGAGATATTTGATTAGGAGTGGATGTTAGCTTGGATGTCATGGTATATTCTTATGATGAATGTCATGCTTTTATCTGATATAGTAAGAGATCATAAAAGA
Source organism: Ambispora leptoticha (assembly GCA_910591765.1). Taxonomy (NCBI): domain Eukaryota; kingdom Fungi; phylum Glomeromycota; class Glomeromycetes; order Archaeosporales; family Ambisporaceae; genus Ambispora; species Ambispora leptoticha. The sequence continues at coordinate 6,730 of CAJVPS010000856.1, read as the reverse complement.
TTTGCCACAGTATGAGTGCATTAACTTTATCTTGATCAAGATCATCCAGAATAGGATAAGATATGGTAAGTCTATATTCAGTTATAATTTGGTTTTGACGTATTATATAAATATTTTTACAAAGTGTGATATATGTAGAGTTTATTTTGATACATTATAGAGCTAGTTTTAACATGTGCCAACTGATAGAGTCATAAGTATGACACATATCTTGGAAGATGCATCAGATTTCCTATTGTTTTCTTGAAGAATATTGAGTTGTTTGCAGATTATGAAGATACGATATATCAGAATTGATGAAAGACCTTTGTGAACTGTTTCAATTAGTGTGATTGGATATGTTAAGTCAAGATTGCTCTCCCATTTGCATAGTTTTGGAATAAGTATTATGTTAGAGTGCTTCCATTCTGAAAATATATCTTTTTTTATTAAACATTTATTATAAAGAGAAAGGAGAAGAGAATGAAAGGATGAAGTTACTTTTTTTAATAGAATGTGTTATATGCCTGAGGATTCAGGTGATTTGAATGAATTAGTATTGGTGAGCATGTATTGGAATTCTTCTTTTAAAATTAGATTTGAGACTGAATTAAATGCGTTATCTGAAATGTGTGGGATTAGATTATATTATTGTTGCCATTCTTAATCTGATCATGTTATAGTAATACATTGATGAGTCCAATTAGTGAAATATTATTTGATTGATTCTTTAATAACTTCAGGATGATCTGATATTCCAGATGGAGTAATAATTTTATTGATGATTATTCTGCACTTTTATTTTTTTAGAATGTTGGATAACATTTTGGTGTGATAATTACCAAACTATTTGATATTTTCTTGAATTGCATTATTAATTTGAGAAGTTTTTATTTATCAGGCTTGTAGAATCTTTTCACCATGAAGACGAACTTTAATTTGAAGCAAGTTTGTGATTAGTGTGTTGATTGATGAGAGAGAATTCCATTTGGTGATTGATATATCAAGGATAGGTTCTAATTTGATGAGTTCTGTTAAGTTTTTTATTGAGAGTTGAATGGTGTTTTCTAAAATGGGAAGGATGGATTATGAGATGAGAGAGAGTGTTTGTATTACTAATTTGAGTTTTTTATTGAAAATAACAAATAGTTTAGATGATGAAGGTAAGTGATTTAGCTATTTTTTTTTAGTGAGCTGTTTGCTGCATTGAGGATGATGGTTTTTAGTAGTTGCTAATAGGAGTTGATATCATTATTAGAAGAAAGAAAAATATTATTGCATTAAGTATCTATGTGTTCTTGATATTTTTCCCAAACTTCTTCTGGAAGATTATTTATTACATAGGCAAATTGCTTGATTTTTCATTTTTTTAGGATGTAAAGAGGAGTATGATGAGTGAAAGATGTGATTGAAATATCACAGAATACAGAAAGATGATCAGTTATGATCTATTGAGGATCTGTTATAGCTGCATATATTAAAAGAGATATAATCTTTGGTAAATATCATATCATGTCTAGCCTGTAGTTAATATCTTGATGGGATCAAGTAGGATCATTTTTTTGAGATATAATGTGTAAATAGCTTCATAAAAATCTTTGAATGTTAGAAGATTGACTGCTTCATTTTTTGGCATCTTGAAAAAATACTCGTTGAAGTTATCTAAAAGAATTACATGATCAAATTATGAAAGGATTAAATTGATGTATCGTAGCATTTTTTTTTTGATAAGATTATTGTTAAAAAGTAGGGATGTTGGAAAGTAATTGACCAGGATATGTATTATTGTATTTCCAAAAAAGGCAAGGTTGATGTGAATAAGATAACTATTAATGTAATTAACTTTTTGGATATGTTTAGCCTATTCTTGATTGATTAGAATGCTAACTCCTGATCTAAATGGTTATTGATTATTGGTGGTGAATAGATGATGATATTATTTGATTTGGGAAACAAAAATTTTGCTGTATGACTTTTGAATTTTGTTTCTGTGAGATATAGAAAGTCTATTTGATGTTAATTGAAGAATTAAAGAGTATTATCTGCTTTACTTGATGAGTTTATTTCCTACACATTAAGTATGTATAATCACCAAGTATTGGGTAGTTTGCGACCAATATTATTGAATATCAGTGAATTATTACAGTTTTCAGAAAGACTGTTTGATGGCGATGATGGAGGATAATGAGTTTGATTTATTGATAAAGTATAGTATGTATTACTTGTGAAAAGAGAATTGTCTATATGTGAGTATGATGAATTGGTTGGTGAATTTTGAGTGTTGAGTTGGTATTGTGACCTGTGATTAGATAGTTGAATATTGAGAAATGGTGAGAGTGATTCAATATTATTATTGAATGATTGGTTATCATTATTGTTAGATGTAACTGGATTTTCTGTTAGAAGTGTTGAGAATGATGATTGATTTAGATTAGCAGATTTTGAGTATTCTGATTTGTTTGTGAAAAATAAGTTATCAATATGTATGAATGGTAAATTAGTTGTTAGGTTTGGTTGAATTGATTGAGATATATTTGAGTTATTATTGTGATTCATTAGAAAGGTGTTGTTTGATTTGGTTTAGATGTTCTTGTAAAGATTTTTATTCATTTTATAAAGATTGTAAGTTAGATGTGAGATTCTGATTAAGAGATTTGAGATGATTGATTTCTTTATTTTTTTCAGCAATAATAGTTTGAAGAGATAAAATCATGAAGGACTGAGAGTTTGTGTTATTTATGTCTGAAGATGCAGATATTGTGGTAATAATGGAAATAGTGAGTGGCTCAAATATTAGTGATTTAGAATGGATTGATGATTGAGAATCATTGAAGATTGATATGACAGAAACCTGTTTCTGGTTATTGATAATTGTATTGAGTTTTGTTTCAATTAAATTTAATTTGTTTTCTAGCAGATTGAGTTTTTTGTTAAAAGTTTCTAAGTTCTATTTGAGTGCAAGAATTTCATGTGAGTGTTTTGTGAGAGTTGGATTTGGTAAGAATTCAGATGTTTTTGTAGTTGAGTTATCAGCAGATTTAGATTTATCTTTGTTGGTTATGTTAGATTGGAGTAAGACTTTTTTGTAATTGAGAGTTGGTGAAGTGATTATAGATTTGTGATAGGAAATATCCTGATTTTCATATAGCTTGTTGAGCTATTGATATTGACGTGCTTTTTTGTTTTTTAATATGCATAAAATTGTGCTGTGATTAGGATTAAAGCAAATTCTGCATATTTTTACAGTTGGAAATTCCTAATAAAGTTTTGAGTTGTGAAGTATAAAGTGCTATTGCATAGCTGTTGTCATGTCAATTTCATTTTTAAAAGAGATTATAGTAAAGTGTTATCTATTGTAATGAATAGAGAAGCGAGGAATGAAGCAAGATTTGGCTTGAATTTTTTGTAAAAAATCATTAAGCTCAAAAGCTGTTGTTCTATAAGAAAGATTGAGAAGTTTAGTTGTGTATGTATTTCTTTTTTCAATTATTTCAAGTTAATTAATTATTAGAAGGATGCGTATATAATCAGTATCTAGAAGAGTAGACCATTCATTAATAGCTAATTCTGCCTATTCTGATGATTCAAATTGAACTTTGGTGTAAGCCTATTTGGATGTGATTTTCTGTGTTATGTTGATAATTTTTCCAAATTTTTCCATTATATATTGGATCTGATCTTTGGTTATTCCAAGAGGAATATCTCTTAATATTACAATTATCACTAGATTGATTGGGTTAAAGAGTTGTGATTTTTTGTTAGTGATGTAATTGTCATTTACTGGGATATCTAAAGCTGTCTGAAGAGATTTGTCTGATATGAATTCAGTACAAATATAATTTGTTTGGTTAAGAGAAAATGATTTGGCTCTTAAAAAGTCTGGATTATTTTGAAAGATATTATTGATATATTTAATATTGTCTTTAGTATTATTTTCAGGAAGTAATAATTCCTTGATTCATCCTCTGAATCATTTAGTGCTATGTATAGTGATCTATTGGTTATTAGCTGAATCAGGAAATATATTTTTTGAGATTATATTATTAGATGATGAGATTAGATTAATTGTGTGTTCATTATATAATGTAAAAAAAAGAACATGTATGTTATTAGATGAGAAAGAATTTGCTTCAAGATCAGCTGATTGAGATAAGGCTGTGTGAGCATTGTCTACTTGAAGCATATTATTTATTTATTTTGTGTTAACTGATTCTATTTTATTAATATGATCAGTTTTTGCTTTTTTGATATAATTAGCTTGTGATTACGTGTTGTGGATTATTTGCTGAAAAGATTAGAGATCAGATGGATTATTTGATATGCTGACAGGGGTTTGCTTGTCAGTATTATTTGAAAATGAGAAAGATATATCTAAGAAATTCTATACAATAGTGTATATGGAAGAAGAGGAAGAAGAAGAGTTAGCAGTTCTTTTATTTTTGATGTTGTTGATAGATATGATAGTGAAATATTAGGAAAGAATATTATAAATTTGTATATTTTTGTATGTTTTTGAGATTTTTTTATTATTTTTGTTTTTTATGATAAATTTTTAAGAGAAAAGAAAATAGAAGAATAAGAAGAATTGTAAAGCTAAAAGTAGCGTTAAAAAATAGTAAAAAGAGAATATGTAAGATGAATGAAGCTTTTTGTTAGTGGAGTCTGTATATTATATAGTAATTTTATTATGTTGAAAAGAAATTTTTGTGCTTGGTAAAGTGTGGCTCTGCCCAGTCAAGAGATTGACAGAAAAGAGATGTAAAAAGAAGTTTTTATTATTATTATTATTATTATTATTATTATTATTATCATCCTAATTAAAGATAATAACTTAATTATTTATTTAAGTTTTAATAGTTACAATTTTTATTAGTAGTTATAATATATATATTATAATTAGTTACAATTATATTATTAATGATATTATCAGTTTTAGTCAATCAAATTTTAGATATTATTATCTTTTTAGTATGAGTTTGTTATAAGAGTAAATATTATTATTGTTTTAAGATTATATATATGTAATTATTTTAAAATAGTAATAGTAACTGTGTTCATAACAATTATTTACTTTTTATTACTTTAAGAGATTATATAACTAATTATCTTTTCAATAAGGTGATATATGCAAGATTTACTTCTGATAAAAATATGATTATTTTCTTAATAAGATAATTTATATATGAGTTTTACTTGTAATAAAATATGATTATTTTCTTAATAAGATAATATAAGCGAGTTTTATTTTTAATCAAAATGCTCTCTCAATAGAGCAAAAAGAAAATAAGATAAGATATAAGATAAAATATATATATTTATTAAAGAAAAATACTAATTAACTATTCTTAACTCAGTAGTAATTACTTTTACCAAACTTAATTATTCTTCTTGATTACTTTTTGACTCTCTATATATAATATTTTTCTTGTTATGCTAATTACAAATTATTTCTAACATGATGTTTCACTTAATTTAATCAAGAACAAGTAAAATTTAAAAAGAATAATCACAAAGAATATTAAATATATAATAATAAAGGATTTAAAATTAGTAAAATATTAAGTTATTCAAAGCTAAAGTAAGAAATGAAAGAAAATTAATAATAATTAATTAGAAAATTATTAATTTAATAAAACTATAAATTAGATACAATATATATGACTAAATTAATATTTGAATAAGATTAAATATAGGTAATAATATAATATTAAAAATAGAATTAATTATAAATAAGATTAATTAATAAAAATTACTTATTTATCCAATTTAGTGATGATTAATAATTACTATACCATGTATTACAGTTGCACTATATACTGCACTGTATCTATTAATTGATTATAATATTAAATCTAATATTATAAAAATATGTGATAAAAGTATTCATATACTTATAATGATATTTGGAAGAGTCTTTAAAAATTTATTAATGAGAATATAAATATTATTATTTATCTAAAGATAAGTAATAATAGTATTCTTATTATGACTAGCTAAAATATAATTCAATTTCAAAATATAATTTCAAGACAGATATAATATTCAGTTTATTAATAAGACAAAACAATAGATCTTAATTAAGATCTATTCTACAAGAGAGATTTCTTAAAATTCTCTTAAAACTAAAATCTACTTAAATATGAATTGAGAGCTAAACTCATAAAACTCAAACTCAACTAAATAATTAACTAATTAACTGAGCTAATTAACTCTTCAAATTCATTAGTTAAGATATATTATTTTTATATATTTTAGAGATTATACAAATAATACTTTTATTATGATACTTATATTAGTTTTGCTATGATTTAAATATTACTTTAGCTAGTATCATAATGTTGATTTTGTTATAATAGTATTATTATAATAATTTTGCTAACTTTGCTATAATAATTTTGTCATGATCATTATATTTACAAAACTTTCTAAAAATATTTATAAATAATATTCTCTAAAGCTAATATCTAATAAGATATAAGTAATTATTCATCTAATTATATTATAATATGAAGTAATTAATAATATATAATTAATTAATATTCTACTAAAAGTTCATATCACAACAATATTATATTATTATATAATTTTAAATATCTTGATCAATTTACATCTAATTTTAATAAATTTAATATCATTAAACTTACAAAAATTCAGAGAATTTAATGATATTAAGCTTATTAAATTCTAATTATTATCTTATATAATATTTAAATAATTATTATCTTATATAATATTTAAATAATTATTATCT